>JASDQU010105757.1:117771-130749 GCA_032191745.1 Picea mariana | reverse complement strand
TCTATTGATTATTGGTTTCAACGAAATTTGCAAACCGAATAGCATCCTGCAAATTGGAAGATGATTTACATTTGAATCAAAAATAAGCTACTAATATATATTATAATCAATACTATTGGAATAAATATAAAACTCTCTTGGCCAGTACTTAGCGAATTATGTTACCACCGAGTCTCGGGTTTGTGGTATCCAATACTTATGTCCCATGTTCCGTCATATACATCTTGCAGCCAAAGAAATTCCATGATGTACAATTTATGCTCTTACTAGTGAGAACTCAGCATGCGTTCGAAAAGATTGGCATTAATAAACGAACACTGGATTTTCTTCTGTGAGATACTTAGCCCTTTTTCCCTTTTCTTCTTCCCACCTATTATCATTTTTTGGTTATATGCTTAGTCGCATTTCTAAGATCACAGACTCCAGGGTTTGTCGGGCTGACATATATTCACCTCCATCTATATCCTCACATGACAAATACGACCGGTCACTGTTCCTTTCCATACTTGGCCAATTTTATGGCCGCAGTTGCCAGGTTGGTGCTTTCAAACTCTGTTGCTTCTTGATCCATGATATACACCTTGCACTCAAAATTTCGGTGATATACAATTCCACCGAAGACTCCTCAAACTCGCAAGATGTCTCAAATTACTTTGCATCCTTCCTAATATACATTAATTATGGTCTTACTAGTGACAATTGAACATAGTGGTACAAAACAATTAGCACTTGCACCTCCGCCATATACAAACGCGTCAGTAGGTTCATGAAATCTCCAACGATCAGTCATTGTCTCGTGTTCCGCCCATCATCGAACTTATTTCCAAATATGCAACAACAAATGCTTATTACTAAAACGCCATCATGAAACAACCATACAGATCATCATTAATAAGCAAAAGTCTCGAGGACAAACCATCCCTACAGAACTTGTCCAGGAGCATGCAAAGAAGATCTTCGCAGGTAATGGCAGAGCTATTACAAATTTAAATATATTATCGAAAACAAGTTCGGGTCAACATTTCCCTATTCCATACTTGGACACTTTTTCGATTGCGGGTTCCCAGATTGACGGCCTTAGAATTTTGTTTCGAATCTTCCACGACTTGCAAACAGTGTCTGGAGTTCTACGATATACAATTTATCCGCTAGAATGCCCCGTCACGAGCCCAATCAACCTCGGTCCCTTTCATTACTTAGCCAATTATCTCACCACCAGGTCCTGGGTTTGCAGCATCCAACACGTATGTCCCTTGTTCCGTCATATACATCTTGCACCCAAAGAACTGTGATTTGCAATTTATGCTTTTACTAGTAATAACTCACCATGGGTTCGAAAAGATTGGCATTAATAAACGAATAGTAGATGTTCTACTGTGAGATACTTATCATTTTTTCCCTTTTCTTCTTCCCCTCTATTATTGCTTTTTGGTTATATACTTAGTTGCCTTTCTATGATCACGG
The DNA here is from genome assembly GCA_032191745.1 of Picea mariana. NCBI lineage: Eukaryota > Viridiplantae > Streptophyta > Pinopsida > Pinales > Pinaceae > Picea > Picea mariana. The sequence goes on along the minus strand of JASDQU010105757.1, from coordinate 129,285 downwards.
GTTCCATCATTGGCGGGCTGACATATCTTCATCTCCATCAATATCCTCACATGACGAATCAAATTGATCGTTGTTCCTTTCCATACTTAGCCAATTTTATGGCCGCAATTGTCGGGTTGGTGCTTTTGAACTCCGTTGCTTATTGTTCTGTGATATACATATTGCACTCAAAACTTTCGTGATCTACAATTCTACCGCGGACTCCTCGAACTCGCGATATTCACTCTACCAAGCGTCACAAATGTTTCAAACTATTTGTCGCTGCCTTCCATATCCACTGACTTCGCGTCCTTCCTAATATACATTAATTATGGTCTTGCTAGTGACAAATGAACACATTGGTACCAAAACATTGGCACCCAGACGTCTACCATATACAAATTGACTGTTGGGCCACTGTTCCTTTCCATACATAGCCAATTTTATGGCCGCGGTTGTCGGGTTGGCGCTTTCGAAATATGATACTTCTTGTTCTGTGATACACATATTACACTCAAAACTTTCATGATCTACGATTCCACCGCGGACTCCTCCAACTTGCAATATTCACTCTACCAAGCCTCACAAATGTTTCAAAGTATTTGTCATTGTGTTCCATCCCCACTGAATTCACGTCCTTCCTAATATACATTAATTATGGTCTTATTAGTGACAACTGAACACACTGGTACAAAAAATATTGGCACCCAGACGTCCACCATATACAAATTGACTGTCGGACACCGACATCGTCCCCTCTTCTGTGTTACATATTATGCATTCAAAAGTTGTGAGCAAACAAATTTGACCGTTAGGGCCTCACGTCTTCTGGAGAGACCTTTTAACCATATTTCGGATCCTAGTGTTGGCGGGTTCGTGAAATCTCCAATTCCTAGACACTGTTTCATGTTCTGGCCATCCTTGTACTTCTTTCCAAATATGAAACACCAAAGGTTTAATACTAAAACGCTATCATGCAACAACTGTAAATATCATCATTAATATGAAAAAGTCTCGAGGTCTAACCATCCCTGCATAACTTGTTCGATTGTGGGTTCCCGAATTATGGCCTCAAAATTGTATTTTGAATCTCCCGTGACTTGCAAATAGTGACCGGAGTTCCACTATATAAAATTTGTCCGTTGGAATGCCCAATCACGAGCCCAACTGTCTGTTATTCATTTCAATACTTAACCCCAGGTTGGTTGTATATCCATGGCATTGTACATGTGTTGTGTATCAAGTCTACCCTGCCCTCTCCATGTTTCACACTTAGATGTTTTTTTTATTGCGGGTTGCCGGACTGGCAGGCTCAACATTGTGTTTCCAATGTTCCATGATTAGCAAACAGTACCCACAATTCCGCGATATACAATTTGTCTACAGGAATGCTTCATCATGCCCTCTTCCATGTTACATGTTATGTGGTCAACACTCTCGAGAAATACAATTTGACCCTTAGTGAAAACAAGTCTGGCCCAGCGTTTCCCTGTTCAATACTTGGAGACTTTTTCGATTGTCATTTCTTGGATTAACGGCCTCAAAATTGTGTTTCGAATCTCCCACGACTTGCAAACAGTACCCGGAGTTCCGCTATATACAATTTGTCCACTGGAATGTCCTGTGATGAACCCAGTCGTCCGTCATTTGTTTCAATACTTAGCCCCAGGTTGGTTGTATCTTCATTGCATTGTACATGTGTTGTGTATCGAGTCTGCCCTGCCCTTTCCCTATTTCATACTTAGACATTTTTTCCATTGCGGGTTGTCAAATTGGCAGGCCCAAGATTGTGTTTCCAATGTTCCACGACTAGCAAACAGTACCCACAATTCTGCGATATACAATTTGTGCACAGGAATGCATCACCATGCCCTCTTCCATGTTACATGAATGCCCCGTCATGAACCCAGCCGTTCCTCATTCATTTCAATAATTAGCCCCAGTTTGGTTGCATCTCCATTGCATTGTACATGTGTTGTGTATTGACTCTTCCCTGCCCTTTCGCTGTTTCATACTTAGACATTTTTTCCATTGCAGGTTGCTGGACTAGTGGGCTCAAGATTGTGTTTCCAATGTTCCATGACTAGCAAACAGTACCCACAATTCCATGATATACAATTTGTGTGTAGGAATGCATGACCATGCTCTCTTCCATGTTACATGTTATGCAGTCAACACTCCCGATAGATACAATTTGACCCTGGACCCCCAACTTCTGTTGGTTGTATCTTGTAGTCCTATTATGAAGCGTCATCAACTGCTTTCGATAATTAGCCATTCCTTACTGGATGTTCCATGTCACTGCCACCTTCCTTCTCTCTGAAAATGTAGTTAGCAAGATTTAATTCTAGCACTTCGTCGTGCATGAACCTTAAACATGTCATGAATGACTGAAAGGGTCTGACATACAAATTGACCGTCGAGCTCCCATATCATCCCCTTTTTTGTGGTACACATTTTGCATTCACGGAGTTCCGCGATATACAATTTGAACTTCGGGAAGTCACGTCTCCTGGAGAACCATTGTCACCATGATTCTGAAGCCCGTCCGACAACTTTCCATATTTTTCGATTTCATGGAATTTCATTCGCGGTACCTCGGGTTGGCAGGTTCACGAAATCTCCACTTCTTAGTCACTGTTTAGTGTACCCAACCAAGGTTCAATGGGATATATATTACAAGTTTCAATATATTGGCGAAAACAATCCACCCAGTCATTTCTCTATTCCATACTTGAGCCACTTTTTCGATTGCAGGTTCTAGGATTGGTGGCTCACGTTTTCACCTCCATTGTTCCGTGTATTGCAAACATTACCCAAACTTCCACGATTTTCAAATAGACCTCTGGACTGTCCTATCATGCCCTCTCTGATACATACAATTTTACCCTCGCGCCCTCACTGTTGGGCCCGAGATATGATCACTTTTATGATGGTTATTATACACTTTTGCCACATGTACATATGTGTTTTCATATTTTAAAGGAGCTTTTTGAAGAATTTCATGATAAAATGGTATGATCGGCACAAGGTACGTATAATTCATGTTTAATGATTGTATCGAGTATACATCATGTTTTATGATTTCCAAGAGCTAATTCACATTTTTCTAGTGTTATAGGGAAAAAACACACTATGTTTCTAGTTCCGACACTCCTTCCAGTACTCGTTCCAGCACTTGATCTGGCACTCCATACAACACCTCTTCCTACACAAAAACGTAGKGTAACTTGGAAGTTATGGTATTGGCGGCCAATGATGGRAAAATCAGGCATGTGGGTTTTGTTCATAATTGTCCCCTCCAGCTACTGAGCTCTAGACAACTTAGTTTCAGTTGTTCAAAGAGGGTGATTATTGGCTCACTCTGTTTTGGCAGTCAGGGCACCATTAATGAAATTTACCAATTTTAGAAGTGGTTCAAACCTCCTGTGGTCAACCACTTGGCATGTAAACATTATAAATACCACTAGGATGATCAAAAGATTGTGAACCAAGTAGAAGAGCCAATGTATTAGAGACAAATTCATGTTTTCTCTGTCTTGAGTTTTTACATTGCCAGATTATGCCAGAATTGTGTTTTTGGGTTTTTATGGTGAATTCGACCTGCTGAGTTCGCGGTGTGCTTTTAGAGAGTGACCACGACTTGTTGGGGGTGGCACTAGCAGTCTGGTAACTCTCTGTGTGTTGTTCATGCATTTTATGATTTAGTTGTCTCTTTATTTCCTGTACATGCATTATCAGTTTATTAATTAGTTTGTTGTTGTAGTTTAATTGTTTTGATTCCCTTTTGCAGGTTAGAATGATGAAGTGTGTTAGAATGCATTAATCTCATAGATTAGGAACGAATTTGCAAATCTATAGACTAATCCCATGTATAATTAGATAGTAGATTGTGCTTTTATTTATGATTTTAGAATTAAATTTAAAACAAAGTTTTAATTAGAATAGAACAGAGTTTTTAATTGAGCTTTCTTTGACAAGGATTTGATGGATGGATAGAGTCAATTTCAGTTTTTAATCAGAGCTTGATTATCTCATTTTTATATAGATTTTTCTTAATTAGTTGTTGATTAATTTATTCATTAGTTTACTTTGTGATGCTTTAATTTCTATTTTAAGCATTTTCCTTATTACATTTTGAATTGTTAAGATAGAGCTAGTTTTGTTTATGTTATGTAATTTCTTTCTTAGATTTAGATTGCAATTTCAAGTTGTAGTTAATGATTGAATTTAGTATAGTATAAGTTTGTTTATATTAGTATAGAATGCATTTGAATTTCATAGATTAGAAAACAGTTTCTTGTTTTCATAGAAGAGATAGTTTCTTTCTTTCATAGTTTAGAAAATAGTCTTATTTGTTGTTGTAGGATAGATAGACTTTGCTTTGATAGATTAGATAGTAGTTTGCTTATCATAGATTAAGAATTAGTCGTTAATCTTTATTGCTTCAATAGAATAGATTTCCTTTCATGCATTGCATTGAGCATTTAGATTTTCTTTCACGCATTAGAAATAGTTTTGCATTAGGCATTTAGTTCACTTGCCTCTTAGGATAGATAGTTGTTCAATGAGAAGTTTTGCTTGCAGTAGTTAGTTGTCTTTTCTTACTTGTCTTTTGCTTTAGTATGTTAGTTAGGTGCCTTTGCTTACTTGTCTTTTTATTTAGTAGGTTAGTTAGGTATCTTTGCTTGCTTGTCTATTTTCTTTAATAGGTTAGATATGTGTCTTTGATTGCTTGTTTATTTACTTTCATAGGGTAGTTGCTCATTGAATATAGGTTGGCAAGTTAAAATAGTTTTCTTTTGTCATTTGCTTAATATTCTTAAATAATTGTTTTTTCTTATTGTTATGAACTAGTTTGCTTTACATAGAGTTTTTACTTTCTTTCTTAGAACTATCCATCGATCCTTGGCCCAAAAGTACTTAGGTTACATAGTTTCAATTTGCTTAGTAGGGTTTGCTCATTAGATAACTATGCTTGAGTAGATTAGCCTTAGATAGTTTCCTTCCTTAGTTAGACTATATTCCTACCAGCCTTCTACCTTTGGCATATATTTTTCTACAACTCTAAGTTTACTTACCCTGGGTTGACAATTTAATTGAGGGTAGTTTAGTGTCTTTTTTAGTACATATAAATCACCTAACATTTTTTGCGCCGTTGTTGGGGTGTTGTCTTAAGGTAAGAAGTAGTTAGAAAATATATCATTCCTAGACCTTAGCATTAGATTGGTGGCAGGGGAACTTTAATATGAGAGGTAAGAACCTACGCATCTGCTATAGCAGGTTCCCCCAAACCGAATGGTAGTTTTTCCTTTTGTTTATGTTTACTTTCATGAATAGGCCTAGAAACCCAAAATGTATATACGTTAAATCTAAATCAAACCTTACAACCAACGTTCCTTCTGACCTTTTTGGGGGAAGGAACATTTCACTCATAAGCTCCGCAAACCAATACTGAAAAACAAGAGCTAGCTCAACCTAAAGAGCTAAAGCAGTCTCTAAAAGATACTAAAACAGGAAGCACTATAGAACAAAAAATTGAAGCACCAGTAGTATTGGGATAGGAGGCAAGACCACTCGAGCCTTCCACAGAACCAAATAATACAACCTTTGCTTTTACATCACCATCATGAGATCCTAACTTTTTGGACATCATCTTTGTGTGAACCAAGTTTTATCAAATGGCAAGATGAACTCAGAAGTAACCATTATCTTGAGGGAACTTTCTTAAATCCTAGCAACAACTGGGATTTCTTCTTTTCAAGAAGAACATATTTTGGCAGTAGCCAAGAACTTGTCTACCTCTCCGGAAATATTAGAAGATTCAAGGTCCTATGAGCTACAAAATAATTTTCCTTGCCAAAATGCGAAGGAAGCTGAAAAATTATGGACTACATCCAATGGAGAGCAATCATTAAGACCTAAGATTGAGGAGTTCTCAACATCCATCTCAGCAGATCCTTTATGTACTTCAGAAATCAATCATCGAGAATAAGAGGATCTGCATAGCATGATGAAGGAGAGCATAGAAATTATTGTTGATGAACATCAAGATTACATTGAAATTTGGTTTCAAGAGGTCATCAGGCCACAATACTATTTTCTTCTTCAACACCTTTTGATGCCAAAACAAGTAGGTTGGTTGGTTCTTCATATCTAGGTAATCACTACGGTATCTTTTTCATATATGGATATGAGTATGTTTTTTATCTTGCTCCGCACATGGTTACATTGGAAGAGTTCTTACACTTGAATAAATATTTTCCCTTTCTTTTTAGGTAGGGCGGGATAGTAAATAAAAAGATGCATGTTGTTAGTTTAGCTTAGAAGTCTAATGCAGCCTCATTTTACATTTTCTTTTAATAAAACAACTATGAGATACATGTTCCTATGACTTGATCTCATTAATATCATTAGTTTATTATATTTTAGAGTGTGGTTTTTGCAAACAGTTTTAGAGATCTCTATAGGTATTTATCTCACTAGGAGTAGACAGTTCAAGGAATTATAAAAGAAGGATTTTTCTTCAAAACATTGTTACACTTGAACCCTGTTGTCTACTAAGCATCAAATGAATAATGAGTTGCTGTAATTAGCCATGTTTTTGCAAAGACTTTCATCTTCTTGTTCTTAAGGCATTCCAAAGCAGTTGCTCTTGAAACTCTTCACCATTGTATAAGGAAGTGACACTGTAACCATCAAGCTTAGAGGTCTCTCGTACAGTTTTCCCAAGAAACCTGAGTAAGTAAGTAAAGTATCTTTATTAAAGAGTAACAAGGAGGTATGATTAGCGGTTAGTCATGGAAACATCACAATAACTTATAAAAGAAGAAAGTGAGTTGAGCCTAGAGATACCTTTCTGTTCTTTCTCAATGGTACCATCCACTACACACTAAATAACTTGATTATATCATATCTTTAGATAGTCCACGTCTTCTTANCAAGGAGGTATGATTAGCGGTTAGTCATGGAAACATCACAATAACTTATAAAAGAAGAAAGTGAGTTGAGCCTAGAGATACCTTTCTGTTCTTTCTCAATGGTACCATCCACTACACACTAAATAGCTTGATTATATCATATCTTTAGATAGTCCACGTCTTCTTAAGCACCCCTTACATCAGGACAATTACTAAGGAATATAACGGAAATTCATCATCTAACATAAATACCATCCCAATTGAAAAAAATAAAGAAAAAGTTGTTTTTAGAGTTGTCCCCCCATTCTCTTGCATAAATAAATCTTTTATTAAAATCTTAAAATATGGAGGGCCAGTCTCTGAGGGTGTAAGAGGCTAACCCATCGGGATACTGAACAGGTTTGCTGGCAGCGAGTACCGGCCTGTGGTATGACTAGGTAAACCCATCAGGTTACTAAACAGGCTTGTTGGCAGTGGGGCATTCTACCTAATGAGGATGGTAATCTGACAAAAAATAAATAATAAATTTAAACGTGTCCTGATGTACGACATTACTTGCAGACAAAGATGACATGAATTATGTATGGTTAAGCTAAGGTTAATGAACTCCATAAACTTGCCATTGGGAACTAACTCTGAGAATATCTTGAAACTCTCTTGCCTACCTCTTCTTATCTATATATAGGATCTCTTATCCTATAGGTGGGGCCATATTCTAACCATCTCGTCAGACCAATCTATGAAATTTATCTTTATAATTTACAAACTATAAATCTTCAGCTATCGGGAGAACTGATTGGTTTCCTATACTTTTGATTTTGAGGTGTCACAATACTTAGGTGTCGGGGAGGGGTTCATGAGTTGACAAATGATCATTGCCTGAACAAGTAAATCTTTGTAAAAATTTTGTATTATTTTCACGATACATGTTATTTCAGCGGTCATTTTATCTTGAGGTGCTAAACTCTTGTGTGCTATAAATTGTTGTATATGTCTTTAACAGACCACTTTGTTGGTTTATTTTTGTTACAGGTTGTTCATTGTAGGTTTGACATTACATTTTTGTTACAAGTTGTTCATTGTAGGTTTGAAATTACATGTTCTATGCAAGTGGATTGAGTGAGCATGGTGGGAAAATCAACATCAATGGAACACTCTTAGCCTGCCTAAACTCCTATTCACTATGTCCGTGGCCTTTGAGGAATCAATTGCCTCAGCCACAAAGATCCCAAGAGTTGGATACCATTGATTTAAACACCACCAATTGCCAAGAGAAAGCTATAATAGGGTTTTCAAAACTGAATTTCAAAACATCTCTGGAGCTAAGGGACACTCCAAGGAGTGGATAAAAGAAGAGTTAATAAACCCTCTCATAGTCATCACCAGATTGATTACATGTGAAGGTAGATATTTCGTCTTTAAATCCTATCAATTTCGATTATTAGCTCACTTTGAGTTCCATAAGACATTGCAACTTTCCCTTTTACTTCTTAAAGAGTCTTGAGAAGATGTCTTCCCAAGTAAGGAAGGGTGTAACCAATCCCCATAACAACCTATTTTACCACGACCTTATCAAACTACTTGTCTTAGCCGAGTTGGAAAAAAAGGAGAAAGCATGGGATGAGTTCATTTATCAATTTTCAAACCCTCATATTACAATCAAGACTATCAAGAAGACTCTTGATCTAGGGACTGTTACTCCACCCAAACCCTCATGCTCAAGCTATTCCTTTACCGGACAAAAAGTCCAAGAAAATTGTTGATACCCATGCAACCTCATCGGGAAAGAAGACGAAGAAGCCTATTGCTAATTCCTGGCACGAGGACGTGCCATATATTCGGTCTAGGGGGAGTTTTCCTGAGCTAAAAATGCTAAGCATTGCCCATTTGTATAGCAAACCCATGAGAAGAGGAAGTAGGATTTCTGTCAAAATTTTGTCATACTTTCTTTTTACAATGTCTTGGGATATTATATCAGCAGTTGTTTGTATTGGTATGCTAAAATTATATACTACTGACATCATTATGTTTTTTATAATCTTGATGTGCATTTTTTTATAGTTAACTACTCTTTCTGACAAATACAGAGCAATAACAACTCCTAAATACTCACTGCCATATGTATTACAAGCTTATGAAAAGAGGAACAATTGTTATAATTGTTATAGATCGATGAAAGGAAATAACAATTCTCTTGATTCACCATGCCTACCAGTACAAACCAAGCCTTTTGTTAGTATTTTTCAGTCTGTCAATCACCCGTGATCAAGTTTTCTCTTTCATGTGATTGATAGCGTTATTAGGTCAAATTGTTATATTTTCAAAATAAAATTCTCAAATACAATTTGACATATCTTGGTTGTAAAATGGTCATTGTTGTGCCTAGGTATCCTTACTACTCCCTCCACTCATCCAAGGTCATAAATTTTCATCATGGTCATGTCATCATTCCTTGTCATCAATTTTCAAATGATTGTCTTGGTTAAAGTTCTACTTCAAAATTTGTTTCTGAATTAAGGAGGATGAATTTCACAAAAGTGAAAGAGGTTTTTGTCAATAATAGACCAAGAAACAAAAACCTCCTTCAATTTATGCACATGTATTATCATTTGAGATAAATTCCCCAAACACAGCTACTATAGGAGGGTTTTCTGCACATTTAGAATGTTTGACTTCAAATCAGTTTTTCAGAGGTTTGGAGAAGGCATTTGCAGTGCTTGATGGTTCCATTGTGTAGGATACATTATAAAATTTCAAACCATACCACTCTCAGCCCAAAATCCGTCCGGTAAGGCCTCCAAAATCCCTCTCAAAGACCACACTATGCTTCTGCTAAGAGCACGTTGCGCTTCTGCAAGTTTTGAGTAACCAACTTCAAGCTGGGATTCTGAGCCAATGAGAAAGTAATTTTGAAACCTGTAGGACATTTGTGTTCATAAACTACCAAAACACAATAACCTCTCTCAGTTTTGAATATACTTTATGGTCTGTGATATATTCTATCATCTTAGAGACCTATACTCTCAAAAAATAAAACACTCTATTTTTCCTGTTTTAGTCATATTTTAGTTTCATGTTTTCCTAACAACGAAAAGTGAATTTTTGAAAACCACGAGAGGTTTTTATCAAGGAAATATTAAAAAACAATAAAATCTCTCAGTTTCTAAATATACATTATGGTCTTGGATATATTCAATTCTCTTAGAGGCCTAGTTTTTCAAGAAATAAAACACTCTGCTTTTCCTGTTTTAGTCATGTTTTTTTGGCGTGATTTCCTAACAACTGAAAGTGAATTTTTGAAAAACAAGAGAGGTTTTTGTCAAGAACATATTCAAAAACCAAAACCTCTTTCAGTTTTTACACAGGTTTTACTTTCTTGTAGTTACGGGTGTCACTTTGATACCTATTTTTCACAAGTTCTCCAAGCCAGAATTGTTGCACTTATGGGAAGTAACTTTTGGAACTAATTTTGCAGATGTAAAATTGATGTTTTGCATGGTTTAAAGGATAAAGGGTATAATATACATCTCAAGGCTTCCTCACATGTCATCCAAAAACTCCAAACCCTCAAGTTCAAACTTAGAGAGCATGAAACATTGAGTTGTCATTTACGCCATGATAACGTTGTCCTACAAGCCAAGATGAATTATCTACAGCATTAGGTTGATGATATTACTGCCACAAATAATAGTCTATGGATGCAATTAAAACATCACAAAAATCCTAAGTCAAAATCCCTCGGGCAAGAGGGAGAAGCTTCTAAAGCTAATCCACCACCTCCTTCGCAAGTTAGTCATAAAGGGAAATTTTTTTTGTTTGCAGTGGGACCTGCAAAATCTTAGGTGTGGGGGTAATGTTGGGCCCGAGATATGATCACTTTTATGATGGTTATTATACACTTTTTCCGCATGTACATGTGTTTTTCATATTTTAAAGGAGCTTTTTGAAGAATTTCATGATAAAATGGTATGATCAGCACAAGGTATGTATAATTCATGTTTAATGATTGTATCAAGTATAATTCGTCATATCTTATGATTTCCAAGAGCTAATTCACGTTTTTCTAGTGTTACAGGGCAAAAACGCACTACATTTCTAGTTCTGGCACTTGATCTGACACTCCTTGTTACAAATTATTTTCTTCATCCCTATGACTGTTAATGATGTAAACCTATATGTTGCTTGTAGAGGGGTCAGTGGCTTGAATTCCCGAAGAGAGAAGAGAGAAGAACTTTTCCTGAGAAAAGGAGTTGCATTTTCCCTTGTAAAAACCCTGTAAAAAAGGAAGTTCGCAGGTTGCTATATAGTCAGGGTGCGAGAATGCCTGATTCTCGCAGGTTGTAGCATATCTGGGTTGTGAGAGGTTCACAAGTTGCACTATAGGCAGGGTGCGAGAATGCTTACACGTGGGAAAAACAAGCGTTTTCTCAAATCTTCTAAAAGGAGAAACTTCCATGGTGAGGTGGCATCCGAATGGTTTGGATCTTACTCACTTTCATGATTTAGTGGGATCATCCTAACCTCCTCACCTTATCCTCTTCAACTTATAAAAGGAGAGGAGTTCTCATGGAGAAAGTTAGCTTTGGTTAGCTTTGGAGCTTTTGGGATTAGCTTG
>JASDQU010105757.1:88992-107013 GCA_032191745.1 Picea mariana | reverse complement strand
CCTACAAGCCAAGATGAATTATCTACAGCATTAGGTTGATGATATTACTGCCACAAATAATAGTCTATGGATGCAATTAAAACATCACAAAAATCCTAAGTCAAAATCCCTCGGGCAAGAGGGAGAAGCTTCTAAAGCTAATCCACCACCTCCTTCGCAAGTTAGTCATAAAGGGAAATTTTTTTTGTTTGCAGTGGGACCTGCAAAATCTTAGGTGTGGGGGTAATGTTGGGCCCGAGATATGATCACTTTTATGATGGTTATTATACACTTTTTCCGCATGTACATGTGTTTTTCATATTTTAAAGGAGCTTTTTGAAGAATTTCATGATAAAATGGTATGATCAGCACAAGGTATGTATAATTCATGTTTAATGATTGTATCAAGTATAATTCGTCATATCTTATGATTTCCAAGAGCTAATTCACGTTTTTCTAGTGTTACAGGGCAAAAACGCACTACATTTCTAGTTCTGGCACTTGATCTGACACTCCTTGTTACAAATTATTTTCTTCATCCCTATGACTGTTAATGATGTAAACCTATATGTTGCTTGTAGAGGGGTCAGTGGCTTGAATTCCCGAAGAGAGAAGAGAGAAGAACTTTTCCTGAGAAAAGGAGTTGCATTTTCCCTTGTAAAAACCCTGTAAAAAAGGAAGTTCGCAGGTTGCTATATAGTCAGGGTGCGAGAATGCCTGATTCTCGCAGGTTGTAGCATATCTGGGTTGTGAGAGGTTCACAAGTTGCACTATAGGCAGGGTGCGAGAATGCTTACACGTGGGAAAAACAAGCGTTTTCTCAAATCTTCTAAAAGGAGAAACTTCCATGGTGAGGTGGCATCCGAATGGTTTGGATCTTACTCACTTTCATGATTTAGTGGGATCATCCTAACCTCCTCACCTTATCCTCTTCAACTTATAAAAGGAGAGGAGTTCTCATGGAGAAAGTTAGCTTTGGTTAGCTTTGGAGCTTTTGGGATTAGCTTGGATTGGATTGAGCTTTGGAGATTTTTAGCTTGGCTAGATGAGCCACTTTGTCAAGATAGATTGTGAATATTATCAGATCTGTGCTCTCAGAAGTCTTGGAGTGAAAGTATGTGGGGAACAAAGCATAGTTGGAAGGGACCTTATGAAATCAAGGCCATGGTTGTAATCTCTCTTTCACATTCAATATGATACAGTAATATGATTCTTTCCTATAAAGCTTGTTGTGTTTTATTGTATGATTCCTTGATCACATACATAGGTTTATATTGAGTTTATGCTATTGCTATTACTTTGGTTGGTTTCTTTCTTTTGCAGGTTCATCATTGTATGAGCATTGGAACAGATCTAGAATGGCAATGGCAAGAGGAAGTGGCGTTTAAACGATATGTCACCTATCCCTCTTTAGTTAGTAAATTAAATATCTAAAACTTAAGGAAAGCGTCATGTTCTGGTGTGTTTTGTTCTAGATCTAGGTGGATCTAGGGAGATCAGTTAGTGTCTTCACCTACCGATTAGTCCGATAACACTCCTTCCAGTACTCGTTCCGGCACTTGATCCGACACTCCTTCCATCACCTCTTCCTGCACAAAAACGTAGGGTGACTTGGCCCTTATGGTATTGGCAGCTAATGATGGGAAAATCAGACACATGGGTTTTGTTCATAATTGTCCCCTCCAGCTACTGAGCTCTATACAACTCAGTTTCAGTTGTTCAAAGAGGGCAATTATTGGCTCACTCTATTTAGAAAGTTAGGGCACCATTAATAAAATTTACCAATTTTAGAAGTGGTTCGAACCTCCTGTGGTCAAACACTTGGCATCTAAACATTATAAATACCACTATGATGATCAGAAGATTGTTAACCAAGTACAAGAGACAATGTATTAGAGACAAATTTGTTTTTTCTCTGTTTTGAGTTTTTACGTTGCCAGAACTGCGTTTTTTGGTTTTTATGGTGAATTTGATCTGCTGAGTTCATGGTGTGTTTTTAGAGAGTGACCACGACTTGCTGGGGGGGCCACCAGCAGTCTGGTAACTCTCTGTGAGTTGTTCATGCATTTTATGATTTATTTGTCTCTTTATTTCTTGTACATGCATTATAAGTTTATTAATTAGTTTGTTGTTGTAGTTTAAATTGTTTTGATTCCCTTTTGCAGGTTAGAATGACGGAGTGTGTTAGAATGCATTAATCTCATAGATTAGGAACGGATTTGCAAATCCATAGACTAACCCCATGTATAATTAGATAGTAGATTGTGCTTTTATTTATGATTTTAGAATCCAATTTAAAATAGAGTTTTAATTAGAATAGAACAAAGTTTTTAATTGAGCTTTCTTTGACAAGGATTTGATGGATGGATAGAGTCAATTTTAGTTTTTAATCATAGCTTGATTATTTCATTTTTATATAGATTTTTGTTAATTAGTTTTTGATTAATTTATTCATTAGTTTACTTTGTCATGCTTTAATTTATGTTTTAAGCATTTTCCTTATTACATTTTAAATTGTTAAGATAGAGCTAGTTTTGTTTATGTTATGTAATTTCATGCTTAGATTTAGATTGCAATTTCAAGTTGTAGTTAATGACTGAATTTAGTATAGTATAAGTTTGCTTATATTAGTATAGAATGCATTTGAATTTCATAGATTAGAAAACAGTTTCTTGTTTTCATAGAAGAGATAGTTTCTTGTTTTCATAGAAGAGATAGTTTCTTGCTTTCATAGGTTAGAAAATAGTCCGATTTGTTGTTGTAGGATAGATAGACTTTGCTTTGATAGATTAGATAGTAGTTTGCTTATCATAGATTAAGAATTAGTTGTTAATCTTTATTGCTTTCAATAAAATAGATTTTCTTTCATGCATTGCATTGAGCATTTAGATTTTCTTTCACGCATTAGAAATAGTTTTGCATTAGGCATTTAGTCCACTTGCCTCTTAGGCTAGATAGTTGTTCAATGAGAAGTTTTGCTTGCAGTAGTTTGTTGCCTTTGTTTACTTGTTTTTTTCTTTAGTAGGTTAGTTAGGTGCCTTTGCTTACTTGTCTTTTGATTTAGTTGGTTAGTTAGGTGTCTTTGCTTTCTTGTCTATCTGCTTTAATAGGTTAGATACGTGTCTTTGATTGTTTGTTTATTTACTTTCATAGGGTAGTTTCTCATTGAATATAGGTTGGCAAGTTAAAATAGTTTTCTTTTGTCATATTTTTATTATGCTTAAATAATTGTTTTTTCTTATTGTTATGAACTAGTTTGCTTTACATAGGGTTTTTACATGCTTTTTTAGAACTATCCATCGATCCTTGGCCCAAAAGTAATTAGGTTACATAGTTTCAATTTGCTTAGTAGGGTTTGATCATTAGATAACTTTCCTTGAGTAGATTGGCCTTAGATAGCTACCTTCCTTAGTTAGACTATACTCCTAACAGCCTTCTACCTTTGGCATATATTTTGCTACAACTCTAAGTTTACTTACCCCATGTTGACAATTTAATTAAGGGTTTTTACTGTGTTTTTAGTACATATAGAACACCCATCACTCACCTCCAACGGTTGTCCCTTGTAACCCTGTTATGAAGTCCGCTCAACCGATTTCAATAATTAGACACTCATTGATTTCTCTTTCGCGTCCCCACGACCTTCATACATCTTTATTAATATGCAATTAATGACCTTTCATGCCAACAGCTCAGCATAAAGGAACCGTCAACATTTTTATTAATGAGTGAAACGCTCAAGGAGATCTCCCATTAATACATATTAAACCAATATCTACATAGAGTTATATGGTCCCTTCTGATTGTTCATCTCAAACACGGGTCATCACGTTAGCCCATTCAGAAAATCTCCAATGCTTAATTGCTCATTGTCATATCTGCCATGTTCTCACTTCTATTTATGCAATTGCTAGTCTTTAATGCTAACAGTGCATCATGCAATAGTCGTTGAAATTTTCATTGAACGAAGATTTGTGCAGCTGATCCGGAGTATTTTCGGCACGAAATGAGAGCAAAGATATAATAAAGAAATGAATAGAGATATTGCAGATATCCAATAATATAACAGAAATGTATCAAAGATGCAACCATAAACACAGATATACAATAATACATGATTTCTATTAATGAAAGAAATGTACAAAGACTGTAAAAATTTAGAGTGAAAGACTTGCTAGAATGGTCGTAGCTTATCTCTGAGAAGAGATGTGACGACTACTCACATTCGCAAGAAGATGATTACAATGAGGATCTGAAGGAATTTTTACAATAAACAAGAATGCCAAAAACCCTAGACATCCANGATTTCTATTAATGAAAGAAATGTACAAAGACTGTAAAAATTTAGAGTGAAAGACTTGCTAGAATGGTCGTAGCTTATCTCTGAGAAGAGATGTGACGACTACTCACATTCGCAAGAAGATGATTACAATGAGGATCTGAAGGCATTTTTACAATAAACAAGAATGCCAAAAACCCTAGACATCCAAAAACCTAACCCTAGGAGATGAAGCACCAAAAGTCATGTGGGCCCCGTTTGGGTAAGTTAGTACATCAACTTCTCGGGGTCGTAACGTTTGCATACGATCTTTGTTTTAGGTGTATGATAGCCCGTTGGAAAGGTATTTTCAAGGATATTCATTTTGGGTTCTCAATCATGCATTCAAATATCATTGAGGATATCAATCCTGAAAAACCTTCATTTAGGCCCTCATAATGGCCTCGGAAGTTAAAAACTGCTAAAAATAGTAAATTGCCAAAATTACTAGAAAATTGTTTTGGGCCAGTTGGAAAAGGTGGGTGGCCACCGATATCCACCTGAATCAATCCTCCATCCTTAGGAAGAAATGGTATCCATTGCATTGAGTTCCCAGGTGAGAGGGAAAAGCATTTGTTGAATCTACATCTTGGTGAGTTGCTTGCCTTGCTGGAGACGTCGCACTGCTCAGTTTGTTGAAGTTTGTCATGAACCTATTGAGGATGAGGTTGTTCAACAAGACAAGCTACATGAGAGGACAGTGTGAAGAATGTATATTTTCACTTTTCTGCAACCTTGTCGACCTGCTTTTTTTGGATAGAAGGTGCTTGAGGCGAGGTTGTAGTGTTTGCAGTGTCTTTATGTTCCCCTTTTGAACAAATTGTGAAGAAGCTGAATTTTGCAGTATGAGATACTACCTTGCGGTACTGTTTAGGTGGAACAATAGTCGAAACTACCTATGGTATTCTGTAGAGATGACCCCCCAAAGTAACAATGACACTATGGGGTCGAGACTCATAAATAGCATGGCGCTTCCACATATATGGTTGGCCCAAGAGGACATCAAAGAAATCCAGTGGGGAAACATCACATAATAACTCATCATTGAAGGGTTGTATGTCATATGATAATAGAAACTGTTGGCTGACATGGATATCTTGTCCTTGGAAATGCCACCCGATGTTGTATGGTTGCAAGTGTGGTGTTGTCAACAATCCCAACTGTTTGACGACCTCTGCTGAGATGAGGTTCTTCTTGCTTCCACTATCAACAATAAAATGAAACGGGGTCCCCTTCACCCACATATGTGAATGAAAAAGGCACTCCCCCTCTTCAGGATCTGTTGGTTCTTCTGGTTGAATTGTTGCGGTCGTGACAATAGCAGTGGGGTCTGTGTCAATGATCTGTCATTTACCAGTATTTTCAGAATCAAATTTTGAATTAGGGTTTGGCTCCTTATCTTTGATCTTGGCCACCAATGACTATTTTGAGCAACATTCATCGATATTGTGCGAGGGGATTTTGTGGAAATCGCACCATTTTTCGATGTCCTTCTTTGTCTTCCCATGACCCTTCTTTTCCTGTGGTTTGGACTAGATTTCAGGAGACTGCTTGTTAGGGTCATCTTTGTCATACTTTGGTTGTTGCAAATTTGTAGACCCGAACTCTCATTTTTTCTGGTGCTTAAACTTTTGCTCTATTTTAACATCATATCGATAAGCAGCACTGAGTGATGAGATGTCCGAAAAATCCATTTCAGTTTGGATATATATGTGTAGAGCCCCACGGTATTTCAGAACCAATTGTCATTTGGAGTCTTTGATACCCAGCTTGGTGCGCAAGGTATGGAAGGTATTGGTGAACTCCAGAATTTCTTGGCCCCTCTCTTTCCACAGTGTGGTCAATCTCATGTATTGGTCCTCATAGTTGGCAACAGGGTAATACTGTTCCTTTACCACGTCCACAAAAAAATCCCAAGTGAGCTCGGTCCCATATATTCCAGACTCCTCTGTGGAACTTTGCTCCAAGTAAGTTTCCCACCAATGTTTGACATGGGGGAGAGATTTAAGGAGTGTGAAGGTGATCTTTTATCTGTCGGAAAAATTGTGAACAGAGAAATAACCTTCTAGCAGATTAACCATTTGTCTAGGGCTTCTACATCTATCTGTCCTTCAAATACAGGAATATCAAAATTAAATTGTACCTTGAAAGGTGATGTGCTTCCAAAGTGGTCATTTGATGAATATATGCCTGTTGCTATGGGCAGGCATTAAAGGATGTGGGAAAAATTCTCCATCATTCTATCCCTCTGTCACGTGATAGCTTGCTCAATCAACAGACTAATAGGATCATCTGCTCCATCATTTTTCTTTTCTTCCGCAATTGAGGGTTTCTTGGGTGTGTGAGAGAGATTGTCCTCAAGAGAGACAATATTGAGACCCAAATTGATATACTCGTACCTCATCGGGGACATGCACTGAAAAATGATCAAGAGCATCATGCTCTGATACCACTGATCTGGATTATTTTCGGCATGAAATGAGAGCAGAGATATAATAAAGAAATGCACAGAGATATCGCATATATCCAATAATATAATAGAAATGTATCAGAGATGTAACCATAAACATAGATATACAATAATAAACGATTTCTATTAATGAAATAAATGTACAAAGACTGTAAAAATACAGAGTGAAAGACTCGCTAGAATGGTGGCAGCTTATCTCTGAAAAGAGATGTGACGACTACTAGCATTCGCAAGAAGATGATTATAATGAGGCTCTGAAGGAATTTTTACAATAAACAGGAATGCCAAAAACCCTAGACATCCAAAAACCTAACCCTAGGAGATGAAGCGCCAAAATTCATGTGGGCCTCGTTTGGGTAAGTTAGTACATCAACTTCCCGGGGTTGTAACTTTTGCATACGATCTTCGTTTTAGGCCTATGATAGTCCGTTGGAAAGGTGTCATCGAGGATATTCATTTTGGGGGATCAATCATGCTTTTGGATATCTTTAAAGAGATCAATCCCGAAAAACCTTCATTTAGGCCCTCATAATGGCCCCGGAAGTTAAAAACTGCCAAAAATAGTAAATTTCCAAAATTGCCAGAAAACTATTTTGGGCCAGTTCGAAAAGGTGGGTGGCCACCGTTATCCACCTCGATCAGCAGGGTTACATTATCCCTTCCAACTCTTCATTTCAAACATCATCTGGAGCAAACAAATGTTCTTGTAAACTTATGGCAGTAGGTCGACAACAGTTTTGTGGAGATACAGTCAATATATTCAGACATTAGGACCATAACTTCTAGTGGTCCAGGGCATACTCTTACTATTCATATCGTTCCACCAAAAACGAAGTGATTTGGACCTCTGGAATCTCTCGTGTAGGCTGTGTCCCTGAGGTTTTTTATTGTAAGGAGCTGGTCTATTGGTGCGCCGAAAAATATATATCAAGCCAAATAATTATTCCACTGCGCGACCATTCTCTTATTTCTTTTTCACCTTAGGTCTTTCGTAAGATGTTAAGATTGTCAGAGCCAACATTGACCTTCAGAGGACAAGACTGCAAACAGTTCCTATAAAAACATGATAATGAGTTGGACATCTTACCCCAGTTCCTGGAAGACCTGATAGCAGTTTCTAAAGATATCACAAAGTTGCAGGTAAGTTCCTTTAGAAATCCATTCCGGGAAATTTCTTAGTTGTTTACAAGAATAACGAGATATGAATCATTGACAAGTGTTTCCTGTATGGTTATTTATATTTTGTACTTAAAAGTCAATGAATAATTCATTTTTTATTAGGGAAAGCTAATTTCCATTGAAATATTTTCCCAACTATCACAATTCAAAGAATGGAATAAATTTTATATGTCTTCCTACTTGATTTTTGCAATAGTGCATTGCTGCCCGTTTCCAAAAGTGTCTCTTTCCAAGAAAATAAACTATGAATTTGACCTAGTAACATTATAGTACCAAGCCCTCTAGAGGCACAAGGCCTCCCATTGTTTATATGAGGTTTTTAACGGCTTTGTCTCAATTTTCAAATATTGATTGTTAGGAAAGAATGCTCCCCAGATGTATGTCCAGGCAACCAGGTTTTCGAACAAGAAGGTCACACTTGAACAAAAGGAAAATCACAGTTTGCTAATGGTCTTTGGATCTAAGGAAAATCCTTCTTTCCTTCCATGCCACATCACATACAAGATGTTTGCTACAGAAATAGCAAGGCAATACAAACACTGGTTGCATTTTTTCCATGATAAGAAAAAAAAACAGTTCATTCCTTTGCCCTGGAAAGTCGGGGACTTCGTGTGCAGAAATGTCAACAACATTGATGAATTCGTAGGCCATTTCAAGAACTTGAACCTAGCATATGTTGAAAGGCTAAAAGGGTTCGCCCCTAATGGGATTTTTCGAGAACATTTACTATCAATTGGCTTTAGCATCTCTTTTATCAATAAACGCCTGGTTGAAGAAAGAGACAGTGACGACAACACTCCTGCTTCTGACGATTGTGGTGTAAATACATTGCAAAGTGCGACTGAGTTTTACAGACAACAGGGAAAAGTATCCGGTGAGAAGAGTGGTCAGTCCCCCGCCAGCACTCCCAAGAGCACAAAATCATGGAGCATCGCTTCAACAACCCACCCCAGTAAAAAGGAAACCCAAAAATATTCAAACGGAGGAGGAGATAAGAACCATCCTCATAAAAAAATTGATAGTTCTCACAAATTTCCCCTGATGAAGAAAATAAAAAACATTGTAGGGCAGGGGGACGAACCCAAAATTGAGAGTGAGTAGATGCAAGTTGAAGTTGAAATTGAGCACATACAAAAAGTTGGTCCATCTGCAGACGTCGTGCACCATAGTTCCGCAATGGAAATAGTTGAGACCGACATTTTTTATGAAGATGAATCCTTCGTATTCCAGAGCACTTTTTTTGCCAGCCAATCTAAAAATATCGTCATTGAAAAGAGACATGTAACAAATAAGAAATCCAAATCTCGTACAAAGATTAATTTTAGGAAAATGAGGTTGTCCCAAATCTCCCTATTTCACAGCGTAACCAGTGATGCTCTTCATGATTCCATTGGAGGAATTGAAGCGAAGAATGCCAGACTGAATGACCACATCAAGGAATTGGAGGAAGCTTTCATTGCTACCCCCAAGTTTGACAGTCCTTTAGCAAAAACTGTTCCTGCTACCCCTGCAGCCAAGTTAAAAGGATCATCTATCTTCCTCGCATCGTGTAGAACCATTATAGAGAATAAAATCAAGAAAAGAATGCAGCTAGTTACTGAAGCCTGGGAAACATCACAAAATATAGCTTCCTTTAGAAAGAGGGCAAATGATGTGCACCAAAATTTGTAGATGAATTTAAAAGATGATCAACATTTCTATGACCAAATATTGACCCCTTTTGCCAACCATGCTATCAAAAGCTCGGATATGAAAAGAAGACAAGAGGGTCTCCCCTCCCCAAAGCGCACCAAAAAAATAAAAGGATGCTGGCAAAAGAAAATTAAGAAATTGCAACTCATTGTCGAATCATGTGAACAAGCCATATCAAAAAAAGAAGAATTGTTTAGTAACCTAGCCCAAATAGACTTAGTTGTAAGTATCAACGACGTTCAAGACCCAAACTTAATCCTCAAATCCTTGTCAATGACCAAAGAAGCCTTCAATGAAGAGCTTGATATTTTAAAGGGGTTGTCTTTTGAAAATTTTTATAGCATAGTTGAACATCGTGTAGATGAGGCCAAGAATTGGCTATTGTACTTTTCGACACACAATGAAGAAATTGAACAGGATCTTCATAGTATTTCTATGGATCTAAGGAAATTAGAAAACGATCTTCTCGACATAGAAATCTAGGATGAAATCAACGTGGCCCCCATGAGAATCTACATTGAAGAATGGTTCCAACGAAGAATGGACAACCTCATCGATGAAGGGCAACAACTAGTTGGAACGATTCCAACGACCATTGACGACACCAATAAAAACGCATCCGCTTCATAGTAAGTTTATACTGATGTCATCTTGTTTTCTTTATCGATCCAGTTATTATACCCGTTTAAATATAAATCTCTAACTAAAGACTAATAACTTCTAATTTCTTCTTTTCAGGTCTTCCTCTCTACCGTCGCGCACATTGCACTTCTTCTTTCTACAATCCTATTTCTTGTAATTATTTTTTTTATGGTCTGCGGGAGCCCCAATCCCAGTCTATATGACAAACGCATTTAAATTTCCAAAAATATGTAACAAACATTATTAATTTTTGATAGATTTCAAAGAAAACTAATTAAGAAATGCTAAAAAAAAATTCCTTCAACTATGTTAGACGTCAGGAAATTGTGTTAATTATTTTAGAATGTTACTGTGTGTGTTATCAATATTTGATAAATTTCGAAGAAACAAATTCGAATTTGCATTGAACTATATTGGATGTCAGGAAATTGTGTTTACTATATTTGAATGTTTAATGTATGTGCTTCCTGGTCCCTTTCTCCAGGAACCTTTCTTGCAAGTCATTTAGACAGAAATTTTCTAAATCCCATGTTTGAACTATAAACACCCCAGGAAAAAATTGTCTCGTTCACATATTAACCTTAAGGGGTCATCTACAAGTCAAATGTCTTATCACTGGCCAGTGACACATTGCCACAAAGTCATCCTCTGCATGGATACCACATGTATTTCAACCTGCTTCTCATGTGTCTGTACTCGATCCCACCATAACAGTGCATTCATTCCCATTCCAACCTGGCAAGGACTACGCTGCCATGCAACACTTGTTTCTCTATTATGGTGAGCCTTGCTTATGCTTTAACAACCATGTTTCTTTATTTATCGTATATTTCTCATTTAGCATTTTTGTCTTTAAGAAGGGAAAAATTATATAAAAAGCTATATTACTTTTGTAATAAAGTATTATTTTGTGTTTACAAAGTTATTAATCAATCACAAACTACTTCATTCGACTTGTAAAATGTAAATTTCAATGTAATCATTTTAGATAAAGCTTATTTTCTCAATAAAGCATTGACCAAAAAAAAAACAATCTTGAAAACAGAGACTTGTTGCTATGCATCTTTCTCTAGTTCATTAGTGTTCCATGATACAAAACATAGTGTCTTATGATCATATTCTATAATCAATGAATAGAGAACCCCTAAATATTGTTTTAGTTTGACCAAATGAGAAAATACATTTGTTAAGATAGTTTTTTATATTATCTCGGTCATTCCTTCCACAATAATTTTGTAGGCAAGTTCATCCATATCACCCTCGGTATCATGTACACCTCCCAACAACAACTAAGTATATATGTGTGTGTGTGTTTTATAGGTTATAAATAATAGTGCTTAATTATTGGGATGGGAGTTATTATCTAAACCATGTAGATTTAAATTTGGATGTGTATAACTTTTATATATGTATGAAAATGTTTCTATTTTTATTTTTTAAGAGAATAAAATTTCTAAAATAAAAAAATAAATATGATAATTATTTTATATTTGAATAATAAAAAGTTATTTATATCTAATTAAATTGTTAAATATAAAAATATTAATTATATTAATATTATCAAATTTATTAAACATTAACTTTTTTATTTATTGAGAAAAATAATGATAATTTGGGATTGTTAAATAAAAAATATATTGTTAAAATGAAAGTGAGAATAAAGTAAAATAGTCTTGTATTAAAAGGTTTATATTTTTAAGTATAAATTTTATAAGAATTTGATAGAATTTTATGTGTGAGTAGAGGTCAACTTGAACCTAAGATTTGTGGATGGTGGAACAATGTTTATTTAAGGATAGCTTCTTTCCAAAACTTGGTTTTCCAAAACTATTTCTATCATATATCATATACCATGGTTTGTAAATTCACTTTTCCATCTAGTTGTCATATATTCACCTTGTGTATAATATATACATTGGTTTTTAAGTTGTATTCACTATCTAATTGATATGCCTTCACTATTATCAATATATGTATGTCATGTTTATAAAAAAAAATCACTTTTATATCTAATTGTTAGGCATTAGGCATTCAATGTACTTAAAATATTTGTAGATGTTTAATTGTTAGCAATTCAATGTCATCAAAATATTTTTAGATGTTTGTCAAACATAGTTATGAAATTTATGTCATCCCCATCCTAATCTTATGGGGTTGTTATATCCATAATGTGTAATTGTGGATAAAAAATTAATGTAGGTTTGTTTCTTGCATCATTCTAGGTATTTTCTTTGCACCGTATATACTCTATAAATATGGTATTTGATAATTAAATTATGTGTAAACATACTTTATAAATATTGTATTTGAGAACCATATTATGTGTAATGGTTATGAAGAAAATCATTTCAAGGAAGGCTTTTGGGGAGGCTCATTTTAGGGGATTGAATAGCAGATCCCCTAAAAAACTAAAGGATGTAGCGAGACTTATGGTGGTATTCAAGGATAAGGGAAAGCACCATTTTACCACTCTCTAGGGTGCCATAATTTTAGTTCTATATAAAAAAAAAAAAAATTGGTCTTAGGTCATGTCAAAATCTGTATCTATAGGTGAGTGACTAATGAAATTGTTGCTTAATTTCATAAGAAAATTTGGCTCAAATGATATAAATATGTCATAGGATTGTTGATTGTTTGTAGCATAGACTTTTGGATGTTTATTTTGGTTCAAATTCAATATTTTCTCTTCATCCACCAACTCCCCTTCTACACATATCCCTCGTCCCTTTTCTTTGTATCGCACCATCCCTCATTGTTGATCGAGTCTAGGATAGGATCATTCCTCTGATCATATCTATTATAAATAGAGCTCTCCTCTAGAATGCTTTTGTACTCTACATATTCCAGTCCCAATTTCATTGTTGGTTGTACATATTAAGTAGCAGCATCCCAATTTGTACCCCAATTTCATCACTGGTTGTCCATAATAAATAAAAACAACCCAATGATTTTTCATTACTAGATTGATGAAACAACCTTACTATATAGAGAAGTGTTGTACACAACAATGAAAAATGATTCAACCATTTGTTCATAGTCTAATTTGATATAGTCCAAGGCTTTGAATATGAGGATATCAATTATAAACATGTGGGAATTGATATCTCATGCTTATGTTGTTGTGGCATACAAGAATGGTAAGTTGACTAACTAATGTTAGGAGCTTACTCTGAAAAACGAAATTTATTGGATTCTTCCTACTTTTTTATTACGATTGATAAGGTTCAATATAATATATGCAGCCTTCAATTTGAGTATTGTTACTACTAAAATTGACGAAATAAAAACTTTGATACCAATTTTAAATGTGGAAAATGCACATCATGGGATACAAGATCATGCAACTATCCACAAAAATTAAAAACATGAATGAAAATAATTKAAAAGAAGTGCAACAACAATTAAAAATATACAACATCATCCCATCACATGAATCACAGATGAAAATGTGTCATTTACACATAGTAGGAAATAGTAAATAAGCTAAGAATTAAAGTGAAATGCACAAAAATTTATCTCAACATTTAACATAAATAAAAATAACACATAAGAACTCTTATTTTAGAAAATATGTAACTCATTGAAAAGAACATTATTTACACACAACCGTAGACTTGTTGTTCTAGTTCTCAACAACAAGTCACCCTCAAGCTTGGGATTTGTATCCATAAGAGATGGTAGTGCCTAAGGCTAGCTATTGTCCCCCTCTCAACAATTAATTCCCACAGTCATTCCAATCCATCAACTCTCTTTCCCCTCAACCCACACAACCCAAGGAATCGGATTCCTTTCTCTACCACATAGTCCCTCAGGCTATCCCACTTCCCTCCAAGGCTCCAACATAATTTTTAAAGGTAATATCTTTGTTAGGGACACCAGGAACCTATAGTTGCACAGGAATTCCCATGATAGAAAATTACTTGCTCACTTTGACACTTTCTTGCACATAATCTTACTCATAGGTCTATAGCCTAATTCTCCATGAATTTACATTTCCAACCAATAGTTGTACATCATCATTATGGATTCTTTCAAGCTTCAACACTTAGAATTCTCTTACTGTCCAAAAATATGTATGCAAAAATTTCCCTTTTCTCCCATACAAATTTCCTTCTTCTCCTATGCTTGCATGACTCACACTCTTCCCAAATATGATTGTGCTTAGTCCCATACCGTCAATAATTATGTGAGGTGACTTCACAAACCCACTCTCTTATATTTATTCAAATATTGGATTTGGGAACACTCAAAAGGAAATAGAAGGTTCATAGTAAGGATAATTTAGAAAGATGGTTTAGTTTTAATAAGCATGGATAATTTCTCCCTCTTGGACCCCTCCCCTCTCTTGTGGAAACTAAGCCCCCAAGTCTCCATCTGTGTCCATATGCAACTAGTGATACATTTTATTTATCATATTCAATATACACTATTTACATACTACATCACTTGGCCCACAACCATACATTGTATTTATATCATACATTGTTAATCTAGGGATTAAAAATGGGGATGTTACATTCCCCTCCCCCTACAATTTTCATTTTCCTCAGTGCACATCACCATACAATCTTACACATTGACATGCATACATTTTTACATCTTAATACTTTATAATTACTCAACTAAATAACTTGCATAGAAATTCCAACCAACAACTTTCATTCCCCTTAACCTGCACAACCTAAGGAATGGGGTTCCATAAAATCATTCTGATAGGAAGTATTAGAGTTGTGGCTCCATGAACTTTAGATGTCAACATGGAGTCTTCATACACTTATGTATAATTGTACCTTCATCTTTCTTCAAAAAAAAACAAAAATTTATGAGTAATCCTCCTGCATGGCCTCCTCGTGCTCCCATGTGGCATATTTAGGATCGTAGTAGGTCCATTATAACTTTACCAGGTCAATGGATTTGTCCCTGAGAAATTTTAATTTTTGGTCCAGGATGGGCATTGGCTCCACCCGAAAGTCCCCTTCGTGTTCCACTTGGATCACAATCCAGTCAATCACATGGTTAGAATAAGGTATATACTTGTTTAATAAAGACACATGGAACACATTATGAGTTCTCATGGATGCGGGTAATGCAAGCATGTATGAAACTAGGCCTATCCTTTCTAGGACTTTAAATGAACTACTATATATTGCTACCAATTTTGGGAAACTTCCCAATCTGAGCGATCTCCTCTTGGATTTAACCTTTAAAAAAAAACTAATATATGGTGGTTGTAGTCAAATGGGACTATGAAATCAACTACAATATTAAAATTCAAGATCGTCATTGTTGTTTCTAGACATGCAATTATTAAGATTTAATGCTAACAACCCATCATGCAATAAGTTTAATACTTAAGTTAATATGTTAAAGTCATGGAAGAATGTATCAAGAACACAATTACTCCCACAAGTTGCAATAAAATCTAATCTTCAACAAAGCATTTGCTCACACCCTTTTTAATGGTACAAGAACAATAGAAAACAAATAAGTGGATAAAGTATTGGACTGGAAAATGATGGTCTTGCAACAATGGGGCTTGTTTGAAACCAATTCTCTCTTACAAAAATTTCCCTCTGGCTTTCTATTTTCCCACTCTTTTATCCCCTGTAGTTTCTCTTTTTGGTTACTTAGTCATTTTTTTTAAAATGTCTTGTTGCACGGGTTGGCGGATTCACACGTTCACATTTTCATTCATTCTTTTATATTGTGATTCCAACCAAGCGCTTATCCTTTCTCTAAATTGCACTTCCATTTTTCTCTGACCTGCAAACAACACTCTAGCTTCTGCGATATGCAGATTTACTTCTGGACTCCCACATCACCCCTTCTTCCATGTTACACATTTTGCACTAAAATGTTCTGATACATACAATTTGACATTTGGGGCCTTACATCTCCTCGGGAACCCTTGTCACCCTATTTTGAAGCTCGTCTGACTGCTTTCCACACTTGACCATTTCTTGATATCTCTTTCGTGGATCGTCAAGTTGGCGGGTTCAGAAAATTTCCAATTTCTAGTTGTTGTTTCTTGTGCCCGCTACATTCAGAATTCTTTCCAAGTATATGCAATAAGTATACAACTTATCCATAAAAATACATAAAATATATTTCCAGGAAATGGAATATCTATTGCAGATTTGAATATATTGGACCTTCTTTTCCCTCTTTTATACTTAACCAAATTCCCGTTTCTTTTTCCCCTCAACTTTCTCTTTCTGGTTACTTAGTCATTTTTTTCGAAAATGTATCAATGCATGTGTTGGCAGACTCACAAGTTCACATTTGTGTTCGTTCTTTTATATCGCAACTCCTATCGATCTCTACCCATTCCATTCCTAGCCACTTTTCAGATTGCGGATTCTGGGGCAGGTGAGCTCTATATTGCACTTCCATTGTTCTGTGACCTGTAAATAGCAAGTGGACCTCCGCAATATATAAATTTAATGCTACACTCCCACATCATACCCTCTTCCATGATACATAGTTTGCACACAAAATTTTTGAGACTTGCAATTTGACCTTTGTGTCCTCACGTCTCCTAGGAAACTATTGTCACCCGATTTTGAATCCCCTGCGTACACTTTCCATATTTTTCCATTTCTTGGAATCTCTTTCATGCCTCCAACTCCATACTTACCTGAATTTTTCGCTTGCGGGTTCCTAGATAGGAGAACTTCACTTCTAGTGTTCCTCGGCCGACAAACAATCCCCCAGCTTCCACGATATACAAATTGACTTCCATACTCCTACATCATCCCCTCTTCCATGTTACACAGTTTGCACTCAAAAGTTCTTATCAATACAATTTGACTATTGGGGCCTCACGTCTCCTAGGGAACCCTTGTTAGTCTATTTTGAAGCCCATCTAACCGCTTTCCACATGGCCATTTCTTGCAATCTCTTTCGTGGATTGTCAGGTTGTTGGGTTCAAACAATTTCCAATTCCTAGTCGATGTTTTCTGTGCTCGTTGCCTTCGCACTTCTTTCCAAGTATATGCAATAAGTATATAACTTCTCCAGAAACATCCAGAAAATATCTTGCCAGGAAATGGGATATATATTACAGATGTGAATATATTATCTCTTCGTTTTTGTTTTTTATACTTAACCAAATTCTCGTTTCTCTTTTCCTTGTACTTTATCTTTCTCCTTACTTAGTCTTTTTTCCAAAAATGTCTAGCTCCGCAGGTTGGTGGACTCGCGGGTTCAAATTTTCACTCATGCTTTTATATCGCGACTCTAACCGATCGCTTCCCCATTCCATACCTAGCCACTTTTCCGACCGCGGATTCCCAGGTAGGTGGTCTCTAGATTGCACTTCTATTGTTCTGTGACCTGCAAACAACACCCTGACTTCTATGATATACAAATTTACAACCAAACTCTCACATCATACCCTCTTCTGTGTTACACAGTCTGCCTATCATCCCCTCTTTTGTGGTACACATTTTGCACTCAAAAGTTCTGAGACATACAATTTGACCGACGGGTCCTCACGTCACTTGTGCAACTATTGTCACCCCATTTTGAAGCTCGTTCGTCTGTTTTCCGTACTTCACCATTTCTTCGAGTTTCTTTCGCAGATCGTCAGGTTGGTGGGTTCATGAAATATCCAATTCCTATTTGTTGTTTTATGTTCCCACGCCCTTTGCACTTCTTTCCAAGTACTAAATAAATGAGGTTTAATGCTAACAACTCACCATGCCTCGAGGAGACCATCATAATAAATGTTCCTACACAA
>JASDQU010105757.1:22527-40172 GCA_032191745.1 Picea mariana | reverse complement strand
CTCCTTTTTAATTTTTATTACATTTTTACTGAAATGTTTACATACCGAAAGTTCTGAGCATGGACGTTGTTTTTTTATGTTTTTTTATTATTAGTCCCTACCGAATGCGTAGAGGGACTATAGAAATCACATATTAATATGTCCTTTTATTATTATTATTTATTATTATTATTATTATTAGTCCTTTGTATTTGTATTGAAATTTTTACATACTGAAGGTTGAGAGCATTGACACTTTTTTTGAGGTGCTTGAATAGGCCCAACAACTTAAATGTTTACATAGTAGGAGGTCCTAAAATAGGCCTGACAACTTAAATGTTTGCATACCGCAAGGCCCTTAGACAACCTGACAGCCTTAAATGTTTACCTAAATAGGCTTCTCAAAGTACCTTTATCCTCCAATTTTTCCATACAATGTTGCAGTGAATTTGGACAATATTGTTGTCCACCACCAGTTGAATAGGCATTGTATGTTTCATACTTCTTATATGCTTGGAATGAAATTTGGTCATCGTTGAAGCTACATACATTGTTTACTGGTTCGATGGGTGCTTCTTGTTCGTTGGTTCATTAGTTGCTTCTTATTGTTGTTTGGTTCAACTTTGCAAGGTTGGGGACCTGCGCCTGCGGTTGGACCTGTTGGTGCTTGTTGCTTTCTTTTGCTTACTTCAACTTTGCAGGGTTTGGGTCCTGCATTCGCAGTTGGATCTGTTCTTTTTTTTACTTTGTGGGGTCCAGGTGTTGCACCCACAATTCAACCTGCGCTTCTGTCGTTCATCATTTCAGAGTAAGTTTCGATGCCATAATTTCATTTTCTATTCGTTCTTTGTTGTTCATTGTTTGCAATTTGCAAGTAAGAATGTTTGATTATTTCTACTGAAATGCTCGTCATATGTTTCTAGTTCCTTTTGTGCTTCGATTGCAGTTTGGTAATCGTTGGATATACATATGTTCTTTGTTGGTTCGGTGGTTGTTGCTTGTTCATTGGTTTTTTTGTTTGTCGATTGTTGCTTGTTGTTGTTTAGATCAAGTTTACGAGTTTGGGGCCCTGGGGATCCAGTTGGGCATGTTTGTTCTTGCTCACTGGTTTATTTCTTGATGTTTTATTTTTTTTACTTTGGCTTTGTGGGGTTGGGGTATTGCGTCGATAGTTGGACCAACGAGTGGACCTGCAGTTCTGTTGTTTGTTGTGTCTGGTGAAGTCGAGATCTGGCGCATGTTTCGTGCCTGCCTGTCCTGCTGTTAAATTTTTCTCCAATTCTTTTTCCTAGTTCTGGACCATACCTACGTGTCTTTTTAAAATGATGTTGTAGAAGAAAAGGATACTGAGATGGTTCTACCAAGAGTGGTGTTCCATGGATTGCAAATTGTAGTATTCAATTTCTATGATGCTTGGTGTGCAACGTTGCTAGCATAATCAATGTGTTCTGAAATGGATCACACCATTTACATTTAGATGAAACCATTATCATTCTAGGATACTTCAGTGTTGACATGATACAAAATAGTGGCATAAGAAATTATTGGACAACTACATGTGAAATTACAATGTCTGTTATCTTTTTGTTAAGATAAAACATGTGCAAAACACACTTTTTAACCATATATGGTGAAATGTGCCCATATCACAATACAACCTCTTTATCCTCTACACAGACTAGTGTGACCAGGATACAATTTGTCTTGTACTTGAAATATGATATGTACACCAAAGATAATGCAAAATTATATTTCCATGTCTCGAAGAATATCTGGGTACTTTGCCACAGAAAACAAAAATCATTTATCTATGGCCATGCAATTTCTTAATATTTTGTGGCTTGTAATATATTTTGAGCAGGAAAAAACTTTATATATTTACAACCATGGATGGAGAAAAGAAAAGGTTCATGTTTCTAACTATATTTTATTCTATTTATTGATTCTCATTTAGTGTATGTACATATTACTTGTTCTCCGTTTCATACCATATTCCATTCACGTTCATTGTATTTTGTGCATTCCCTCATTCAAACAAACATAATAGCTGGAGAAAATGAAGGAGTCTTAATTGCAGCGATGGAAGAGGAGATACAAAGGTACATGCTTGTACTGCTATTTCATATTCTGTTGTTTTTTATTTCATTTATTGTCTGTATATGTGTTCACCTAGTCTATTGTATGTAGATATTACATACCTTCCTACATAATAACTTATCTTCATGTCCTTTGTATTTCCTGTGCCGCTACATTGAAAAAATTCGAACTCTGTTTATTTTTTTTTACATGTCTTCCTGCATACTAACTTCCTTCATGTCCATTGTATTTTTCCTGCATTGCTACATTTAAATAAACAGAGTGGCTAGAGAGGACAATGGACTCTTTGGCACAAATGTAGAGGAGGAGTTACAGAGGTGCATACCTGTAGTCTTATTTCATATTCCAGTGTTTAGTATTTCATTTATTGTATGTGTATTTGTTCTACTTGTTCTACTACTTTGCACATTTTTTGTTGTATGTATATACTACATATCTTTCTACATAGTAACTTATTCTCATGTGAATTGTATTCTCTTTCCTGCTACATTGAAATAAATAGAAATGTATTTCTTTCTTTTACATGTCTTTCTGCATACTAACTTGCCTTCATGTCCACTGTATGTTCATCTTTGCTACATTGAAAGAAACAGATTGGTTGGACAAGAAAATGAATTCTTATATGCCACAGTAGAGGGGTCTATGGTACAATCTTCGAAAAGGTATACCAATTGTGCTAGTAAATCAAACATACAAAATGGGTGGGGGCATATAATATTGGAATAGAAAACGATGATTTGGCAACAATGGGCCTTTGTTGAGACTTCCTGCTTCCAAACATTTCCCTCCCCATTTCTATTTTTTCCACTTTCTATTATCCCTTTTTCCCCCCTCTTCTATACTTAATTTTTCTCATATACTTAATTTTTCTCATATACTTAATTTTTCTCATACACTTTTTCTTTCTTTTTGCTTTTCTTAGTCGTTTTTTCTGAAAATTCCTAGGTGCGTGGGTTGGCGGACTCACAGGTTCACATTTATGGTCATGCTTCTACCTCATTCCATACTTACCCACTTTTTCGATCCCGGGTTCCCGAGCTAGCACGTTCAAGATTGTGCCTATGTATTAAGAGGTTCTGCAATATACAGATTGGTCATCGTACCCCCCCATCATGCCCTATTTACTATTACACATTTTTTCAGTCAAAAAATCTGAGGCATACAATTTGACCATTGGGTCCTAATGTTTCCCAAGTATCCCTTGACACCCTATTTCGTATTCCATGTCCTTCGACCCTGTATGTGACATTCAGAACAATTATGGACAATATACAATGCATATGCTTATTTATTCTTTCTGATGTTCATCTACACATGCTTGCGTCAGAAAAATTTGGACTAGTAACATGGCCATGAGCAGTCAATCATCACAAACGTCAACACACCAACAAGGCCAAAGGTAAATATGCATGCATTATGTTCCTCATATGTTTACTAAACAAATATCCTCAACTATTTATTCATCTATGCCATGGTGAATATGTTGATGTCATCTGTAACACATACTTTGCAGTTCACAAGAAGTATCAACAAATGCAAGCGAGACACCGAACATAGTGCAAGTTCCAGAGACTAAAATGTATGGTTGCAAAACTCTGGCTCCATACTTCATCAAAGTTGTGTGTCTACTTGTGAATTTATGCCAGGAAAAAAGAAAACAAAAAAATAATGCACACTACCATTCACATTACTTTTCCTATTCAAAAAATGTCACCGTGTCTAAACTTGTAACACCCAAAATACTATCAATAGAGGGCTTGAACAGCTGCTGAACTGGAAAAGTGTTCGTTGAGGACATATTGGTCGTCTATAGCACCTACTTAGACAAGGAAAACAAAACTAGATCCATTATGTGTGCTGACATGACAGACAACGAGGCTCTGATGACAGTCACACTAACTATTCCCACACAACTTGTCCAGAAACATGCAGAAAAGATATTGCAAGGTAATGGGATATCCATTACAAATTTTAATATATTTCCCAAAACAGTATATGACCATGGTGATTTTGATTGGATTATATCACTCAACGAAACAAGTATTATGGAAAAAATTCTCGCTATTTGTTTAGAATATTGTTTTTTACCAGGCACAACTATCAACCAACTTGCACAGAGAAACAAAATTTACCCAATTGGAACCATTGGTGTAGCTGTCACACTCGCGAGAAAACTTGGCTCGCAACACATTCTTCATATAAAATATGGATAGTCAGACAACGACAAGGAAATGGAACCGTTATCCATATCTAGTTTTGTCCTTTGCTTTCACATGTCCATGTATATTGGTTATGTTACACAAATATTGCACTATTCCATGTTGCAGCCGCAATTGTTCGACACCTATTCAATTTTTTTTTCCTCAATGGAACAACAATTGCATAAAGGGCAATTTCCACTTATGCTCTTCAAAAATATAACAAAGAAAAGAGATGTTAAAGAAAGGATCTTTCGCACAAACCAAACAACATTTGTAACAGAATTACGAACAAACATAGTACATGATCTCAAGAAACTAACTAGCTCTACAACTATTGTCCATATACATCTAAAATTTCATCCTCACTTTGCTCATACAAATTGCCTTCACCAATTTTCTGCAGTTTTTTTTTTTTTTTGTTGTGTAGTTGTATATTATATTGTTCAATATATTAACTACTATGCTCATGTTCCTAGGTTGAGGGTGTTTTGGTTGCAGTGAATGTGTACTCGACCCCCTTCAAGCCTGTATGTGCCAAATGAAACTCTCCTACTGTTGCTTCTTCTTTCATAAGTGATGATACAATTGATTGTTTGTGATGCAGTAAAAAATGCCCTTACATATATAGACATTGCCTCAATGTTGCCATCCGAACCATGGGAAACACAATCATACATCGTAAAATTAGACAACCTCGGTTACAATATGTGCTTCCTAGGTTAGCAGAATTTTCATATGAAGCATACATACAGAAAAAGACAAACAGTGTCTACATGTTCCATGACTTTCGAATACATAGCAAATTTACCTTAAATGAGGACAATTGATCCGGATTTTATGAGAAGAACAAAATGAATACAAATTATTAATAGGTGCTTAACACAAAATAACAGAGATACATTAAAAATGGTTTTCTATTCAATAAAGAAATAAGTTGAAACTGTAAAATGCAGCAGAAAACAAGCTTGCTGAAATGGTGGCGGCTTATCTCTGAGAAGAGATGTGACAGCTGCGCTCATTCGCAAGAAGATGGTTACAATGAGGATCTGAAGGCATTTTTACAATAAACATGAATTTTAAAAACCCTAGACATCCAAAAACCTAACCATAGGAGATGAAGCACCAAAATTCATGTGGGCCCCATTTGGGTAAGTTAGTACATCAACTTCCCGGGATCATAACTTTTGCATACAATCTTCGTTTGGGGCTCACGACAGCTTGTTTGAAAGGTATCTTAAAGGAGATTCATTTTGGGGGATTGAATGGAGCCTTCATCTATCATTGAGAATATTGATCCCAAAAAACCTTCATTTACGTCCCCAAAATGGCCCAGGAAGTTAAAAACTGCTAAAAATAGTAAATTACCAAAATTGCTAGAAAACTGTTTTGAGCCAGATGGAAAAGGTGGGTGGCCACCAATATCCACTTGGATCAATCCTCCCTCCTTAGGAAGAAATAGTCTCCATTACGTTGATTTCCCCCATTAGATGAGATAATTTCTGTTGAATTTGGCCCCAGTGAGCCACTTGCCTTGGTGCAGGAGCTGCCCTTCCTTGACGACTTGATAAATATGGATCCTTTGTTGTCAAGTGCCCTTGATCTATGTGTCCACAATATGATCATTGGATTCATGTTGTATGCATTTAGGGTTGATCTCTATTGGTGTCAGTTGTTCTGCTACTTCTGAGGTGTCCAATAATGGTGGGAAATAAGGGCAAAGGAGATCCATGTTGAACACTGGGTGCAGGCCAAGGAAAGGAGGAATGTTGAGCTCAAAAGCATTATCCCCCACTGCCTTGGTGATGGTGTACGACCCATAACGGAGTGGGATAAGCTTTCGATGGGGTCCTGTAAGGCGTTCTTTATGCAAGTGCAACCAAACTTTGTCACCCACCTGAAACTTATGTGGCACCCGATGTTGATCATAGTGATGCTTGTACTTGTCATTGGACTTATGTAGGATATCCTAAAGCTATTGGCGGTTGTGCTAGATCCACTCAATGAACTAGGTGGCTTTGTTAGCTTCACTTGGAGCAAGATATGAGTCGGTCGAGGTGACTGCAAGGGGGAGTGAAACATCTATGGGACCCAATGGTTGGAATTCCAACCCCACATGAAAGGAGTTGTGGTTGGTTGAGCTATGCAGGATCAGTTGTATCTATGTTGGACATAGGGAAATATATCATCCCATGTTTGAGGGTTCTTGGAATTATACATGCAAAGGATATGCATAATCATTTCATTTATGACCTCGGTTTGTCCATCTTTCTAGGTGTGGAAGGCCATGGGTTTGGTGATCTTGGTGTTCAACAGTGACCAGAGGCTCGACCAGAATGCGCTGAGAAATTGGCTATCCTGATCTTAGACAATTGTTTGTGGTATTCCAAAATGTACCTAAACTCGGGGTAGTGGCCTCTGTTGTGATGATCTTCTTGCAGGCAACCAGAATCGCCATCTTAGAAGAGCGATCAACAACCAAAAAAACGCAGTCATTTCCCCACTTGGTGGACAAGAGGCCTGACATGTATCCCATTGAGATGGATTCCCATGGCCTATCAAGAGTAGTAAGAGGGGTGTACAGGCCCTATTTCTTAGTGGTCAGTTTGGAAATAACATCGGTAGTGCAGGACCTGATATACTTGTTGACCTCCTGTCGAAGTTTTAGCCAGTAGAAATGTTTCTGTAGCATTGCCACTATATTTTCACTGCCGAAGTGTCCTTCCACCCGAACGTAGTGGGCTTCCCAAATCAGCTTTACTCGCTCTCTTGATGGAACACAGATATGGCCCAAATGACACAACAACCCATCCTGAAGATGGAAATTATCGACAACTACGTTTGCACCCAACTTTTGGTAGGTGGTGGTGAAGTTCGGGTCTGTCTCATAGAGTTGGGGCCATCCAAAGGTCTCATGGCCACAAGAGTCTAGCACCGTGGTGAGTGCCACGACTGATGGTCTACTGAGGAAATTAGTGACGCAGTTGGTGCTTCTTGTTTTATACTTGATGTTGAGGTGGAATTGTTGCAAGTATGTGGACCACTTTTGGTGGCGGTCATTCTATAATTTTCCTTGTGTCTGCATGAATTGTAGTAGCTTATGATCAGTGTGGATGACTGTCTCCTTCCCAGGAATGTAATGTATCTACTGGTGGTGGGCTTGCATAATGGAGTACATTTCTTTGTCATCAGTAGGGTACCTACAGACAACATCTGATAGTGTCTCACTATGATAGGCCACAAGGTAGCCGTGCTGAGTGAGAATGACACCCACTACATAGTCTAAAGCATATGTCTCGGTCTCAAAGGGATGTTGTAGGTCTAGTAGTGAAACTATTGGGGATGTGAATAAGAGCTTCTTGAAATAATCAAACGCTTGTTGTTGGGACCAACCCCATGCAAATTTCTCCTTACCACCACCCCTTGTTATTTGGCTGAGGGCCCATGCAATATGGGAGAATCCCAACATGAACCTCTGGTAGAAATTGGCAAGGCCCAAGAAGCTTTGAAGCTCAGTGAGTATTTTTGGGGATGGCCAGTCACAGATGACTTGAATCTTGGCTAGATCCACATGTACCCCATGCTAATCAATGATTTAGCCCAGGTAATGGACCTTGTCCATGCCAAAGGAGCATTTTTCCATGTTGGCGTATAGCTTGTGTTGTTGCAGGGTGTGCAGAAACTGTTGAATATGATGCAAGTGTTTGGCCCAAGTCTTGCTATAAATGAGAATGTCATATAGATATACCACTGCAAAAGTACTGGTGAATGGTCACAGGATATCATCCATCATCCTCATGAAAGTTGCTGGAACATTTTTCAAACCAAAGGGCATGACCAACCACTCAAAAAGGCCTTCCTTTGACTTGAAGGTGGTCTTCTATACATATGTCTATTCTATTGGGACCTGGTGGTAGCCAGACTTCAGATCAATCTTACTAAAGTATTTGGCCCCCATGAGTTGATTCAGGAGGTCATCGATTCGGGGAATCATGTACTGGTTTCTGAATGTGATTTTATTCAGAGCCCGGTAATCAATGCATAGTCGTTGGGTTCCATATTTCTTCTGTACCAACACGATTGGTCTCCTGCAAGGTGATGAGATGGAACGGATGTGCCCCTTGTGGAGTAGTTCTTGGATCTATCACTTGATCTCCTCATTCTCTAACAGAAAACAGCGATAGACTGGCCCATTGGTCAGTGCTGCAATGGGGGTCAGATCGATGGGGTGCTTGACTTGGCAATGCAGAGGTATCCAAGTAGGTGAGGAGAAGATATTTGAGTATTCTTCCATGACCTTATCTACTTGCTTCTATTATGTGGAGAGATCATCCGCAGAAACCCTGGATGTGGTTGTGATATTTCACTCATTCTGAGAGTGAATCGTGAAGAAGACAAAATTCCATGTCTAAGAGATGACCTTCCTCCATTTCTTAGCAGAGATCAAGGAAATAACACTAGGTGGGACTACCTCGGGTATCCTATACAGTTTCCTATTCAAAGTAATAATAACACTACAAGGCCTAGACTCATATACAACATGGAATTTCCATAAATAAGGTTGGCCCAAAAGAACATCACAAACTTTGAGAGAAGAAAAATCACACAATACCTCATCTTTGAAGGGCTTGATATCGTATGAAATTCGGCACTGTTGGTTGACGCAGAGATCGCTTCCTTGGCAGAGCCATCCAATGGTGTAGGTTTGTGTGTGCGTCATTCTTGGCAGGGCCAGCCGCTTGATGACCTCTATTGAGATGAGGTTATTCTAGATACCACTATCAATAATGAAGTGCAATAGGGTGCCTTTTACCCACATCTGTAAATGGAAGAGGCACTCTCCTTCTTCTGGCTTGTCTGATTCATCAGGCTAGAGCTTGGTGGTAGCAACGGTGGCACTGGGTTCTGTGTCAATGATCTGTCTTCCCCTTTCTAGTTCTGACTCAGAGTTAGAACCTGCATCTGATTCAGAGGCTTTCACTTCGACCACCGATGACTTCTTTGAGCGACAATCAACAGTGTTATTCCAAGGGCTCTTATGGATGTCGCACCACTTCTCAGTATCTTTCTTTGTCTTTCTGGTGTCCTTCTTTTCTTGCAGCTTGGACTGGTTGTCCTGATACTGTCCATATTTGATCTGTCCTTTGTTCTATGGGTTGGGGGCCACCCTTTCCTATCTTTTGTTGTGAGGGGTTCCCAAGCCCAAATTTCCACGTCTTTTGTTTGAGCTTCTACTCGATTTTGATGACATATCGGTAGGCCACGCCCAATGATGAGATGTCCAAAAATACCATTTCGGTCTAGATGTATCTATGTAGGTAACCACAATACTTGAGCACCATATGTCACTCTAAATCTTTGATACCCAGCTTGGTGTGCAAGGTATGGAAGATATTTGTGAAATCTAGCACTGCTTGGTCTCTTTATTGCCACAGTGTGGTCCGTTTGGTATACAAGTCATCATAACTTATGACAGGGTAGTATTGTTCCTTAATAGAATCCATGAAGGATTCCCAGATGAACATGACAATAAATAATGAGGGTTCCTCTATTTCCTTTTTCTCACAGAAAGTTTCCCACCAATCTTTGACATGGGGAACGACTTTAAGGAGTACAAAAGTAATCTTTTCTCTATTTGAAAAGTTATGGATAGAAAAATACCCTTCTAGTAGATTCAACCACTTGTCTATAGCATTTGTGTCTATCTAAACTTCAAATATAGGAATATCGAAATTTATTTCTACCTCGAAGGGGGCGGCACCTCTGCTCGAAGAATATGTGTCACCTGTTGGTAGCCGCCGAAGCATTTGCACAAAACTATCCATCATCTCGTTCCTCTGTTGCGTGAGGAATTCCTCTAGCAAAATTTTGAAAGGATCTCCTGTCATGTAATATTTTTTTTCTCCTTCCATGA
Organism: Picea mariana; assembly: GCA_032191745.1. Classification (NCBI taxonomy): domain Eukaryota; kingdom Viridiplantae; phylum Streptophyta; class Pinopsida; order Pinales; family Pinaceae; genus Picea; species Picea mariana. The sequence continues at coordinate 29,984 of JASDQU010105757.1, read as the reverse complement.
GAGGTCGCTTGGGTGTGCGAGATATTTTTTCCTCAAAAGAAACAAGCTCGAGATCCAACTCTTTGTACTTAGACCTCGTTGGGGACATGCATTAAGACGATAAGGAGAAGACCACTTTGATACCATTGATCTGGATTTTATGAGAAGAAAAAAAATGACTATAGATTATTAATAGGTTCTTAACACAAAATAACAGAGATATAGTAAAACTAGTTTTCTATTCAATAAGGAAATAAGCTGAAACTGTAAAATGCAGCAGAAAACAAGCTTGTTGAAATGGTGGTGGCTTATCTCTGAGAAGAGATGTGACAGCTGCACTCATTCGAAAGAAGATGGTTACAAAGAGGCTCTGAAGGGATTTTTACAATAAATAGGAATGTCAAAAACCCTAAACATCCAAAAACCTAACCCTAGGATATGAAGCACCAAAAGTCATGTGGGCCCTATTTGGGTAAGTTAGTACATCAACTTCCTGGGCTTGTAACTTTTGCATACAATCTATATTTGGGACGCACGATAGCTCGTTGGAAAGGTATCATCGAGGAGATTCATTTTTGGGGCTCAATTAGAGCCTTCAACTATCATTGAGAAGATTGATCCAAAAAAACATTCATTTAGGCCCTCAAAATGGCCCCGTAAGTTAAAAACTGCTAAAAATAGTAAATTACCAAAATTGCCAGAAAACTATTTTGAGCCAGTTGGAAAAGGTGGGTGGCCACCAATATCCACCTAGATCAACAATGAAATATTTTGTATCGACTAAAAAAAAAAAAAAAAAAAAAAATCATATCAAGCTTTGGAAGGAAACGAAAAAATCTCATGTGTGTCTGTAATTTTTCTTCAACACACAGATGAATGTTCGTCGGAATTGAGTTCTTCGGAGTTTACATCTATGGCTGTAAAATTTTCTTTCTAGATATTTTGTCTCTTCTTGTGCACTTGAAACAAGGAGAATCTAACTACAAATGAAATCGATGTTGTTATTTTCGTGTTTTTTTGCATCTCCGAGTAAGAATTTTGCATATTTGTTGGGGTGTGTAAATGAAAACAAAAATGGTGGTTGGTTGTGGCTTTGTTGGAGGAGTCTGCACCTTTTTGGGTGCCCAAATTGGAAAAATGTTTTCCAACTATATAGCCATGGCAGGATTTCTGCATTTTTTTTGGGTACCCAAATAAAAAAAAAGTTTCTCTCCAACTATACATTTATGGTATGGTATTTGCATTTTATCGATGCCCTAATTGAAAAAAAAAGAGTCACCATGGATTGAAACATGAGCTTGAGATATTCAGAATTCGCTATAGAGATTGGGGAGTTCGGACATTGGAATTCATACAAGCAGGTGCAGTTATTGGTGATGTACAAGCACATAAGATTGTTCAGTCCAGAAATGGGAAGCATGAGGAAAAACCCCATACAAAGTATCCAACTATAAATAACTCAAGCCCATCCTTTGAACCGTCAAAATATCTTACTCCTCTAGGCAGAACCATCAAGCATTTCCAATAATATTGGAAATTTGGCATTGTTAAAACTAGTAGTGATAGAACATGGCACTATTAGAAGAAAATGTTCATAGTGATTTTTCTTCATGGTAAAATAGTAATCGACAAGTTTCTTTTTCCCCATTTTGAGGTTTGGTTATAGTTAGGGTACAATGGCGAAGCTCCACTGGTTTTGTGTTGTCTTGTGTTTGGAAAACTTTTGTTCATATCCCATGTCCCTGGTTATTTTCTCCTGGGAACGTATACCATATGTAATACAAAACCAATGCCACGTGTGTTTTTATATAGATCAAATTGCTCGATGCAAAGGTTGATGTGTATTTCTCTATGGAACATTGTGGGATTTTGCTCGGCGCCTTCTGTGTTCATGCGTTGCCTTGTGCCTTGACTTTCAATACATTTGGTGTTTACTTGGTTCTTGGTTGTATTCTTCGTTCTGGAAAATTAATTATACATTCAATATCTTGGCAGTTTTTCTATGATCTTAAAGAATATACAGGACATGCTTTGCAATTTAATATAAGCTCTTATATGCAAATGTAGTATGTGGCTTGTTTTAGCACTTTTCCTTGATCGATGAACTTAGCAAAATTCATCTCCAGGAATAAGTTGAAATAAAAGGATATATACTACGTGAAGTCCAATGGAACTATCATATCAACGACATGAAATTAAAATTAAAATCCTTTGTTGTTATACTTGTCATGAAGTTGGCAATACAATAACTTTACTTAAACATCACAAAATTGATTTTCTTGTGGCTTTTCAATGCTTCTCTTATACAAACACATCCTTGAAACTATAAGCATGGTTTGCTTTAAATATTCCTTGATTGAAGAACATGTTCACATGTTTAATGCACTTCATATTTACTTTTAAGACCATCAATGGGGATTTCTTACACCAATTCCTTCTTCCGAAAATTGCCATCCCCTTTCTTTTTTCCCTCTGCTTTCCCTTTCTGGTTACTTAGTCATTTTTCGGAAAATGTCTAGGTGTGCGAGTTGGAAGATTCACGTCTTTAGATTTCCATTGATACTTTTATATCACCAGCTCGACTGACCGCTTCCCCATTTCATATTGAACAAACTTTTTTAATCGTGGGTTCCCAGATAGGCGGGTTCAACATTGTGTTTCCATTGTTTTGCCGCCTGGAAACAACACCCAAACTTCCCTAATCTACAAATTAGAAAATAAATTCCCCTTTTTATCGTTTGCTTTCGCTTCTGGTTTACTTGGTCCTTTTTCCGATTGTGTCATTTTTTTGAATGTCTCATGCTTTTATATACAACACCCGAACTTCCACAATATACAAATTGACCCTCGAAATCCATTATTATCTCATGTTCCATGTTATGCATCTTGCAATAAACAGTTGGGGTAGATACAATTTGACTATCAGACCCTCACGTCTTCTGAGTAGAACTTGTGGCCTTGTTTTCAAGCCCATCAATATTCCCTATTCCGAGTATGTCTCATGCTTTTATATCACGAGTCTGACCAACCGCTTGCCCATTGCATACTTGGCCACTATTACCATCGTCAGTTCTTGGCCAGGCTTGCTCAACATTGCGCTTCCATTGTTCCGCTACCTACAAACAACACTCTGAATTCTGCGATATAGAAATTGACAGCTGAAATATGTCATTGTTCCCTATTCTGTGTTACACATTGTGTAGTCGAAAGTTTGAAGACATACAATTTGACCATCGTCCCCTCACATCTCCTGAGTATATCTTGTGACCCTATTTTTGAAGCCCGCCCGACCACTTTCCATACTTGGCCATTTCCTGGAATCTCTTTCGCGGTTTGGTGGGTGGAGGAAATGTACAATGCTTAATATCTCTACACCATCCCTGCCACCTTCGTACTTCTTTCTAGATATGAAATTATTAAGATTTAATGCTAGTATCTCATTGTGCAGGAACCATTAAGATTGTCACTAATGTCCGAAAGGTCAGAGAAGATTTGTCATTAATACAAATTAAACCAAGATTTGCGGAGAAGAGTGTTATCCTTTCCAAGTATTCATTTCAAGCATGATGCAATCTCTTTCGTGGGTCAGTCGGTTGGAACCTTTACGAAATATCTAATCCTTAATCTCTCTTCGTCGTCACTGCCACATTCGCACTTTTTCTAAATATGAAATTAATAAGCTTTAATGGTAACAACTCATTACGCACGAACCGTGGAGATTGTCATTGATCAGCAAAAGGCTCGAGGAGATCTTCCATTGATACACATTAAACCAATATTTGCGGAGGGTTATATTATCCCTCCCCAATTTTCATTTCAAACATAATCTGGAGAAAACATAAATTCTCCTTAACTTATGGCAGTAGTTCCATAGTCATTCTATCCAGATACAGTAAACACCTTCGAGCATGATGGCCAGAGGTTCTAGTATTCCAGGGCATATTCTTACTACTCATCTCCCTCCGCCTAGGAGAAAACAAGGAGATGGTACCTTTTTGCACTGAGAGATATATTTCAAGCCAAAGAATTCCAAGGCAACCCCGCCTGCTCAGACAACGTTCCCGCCTGCATTGATGGTTGGTGTAAAGGTTGATGTGATCGATTTCAAGCCAGAAGAAGATGATATGATGGTTGATGATACATTAATGGATGATGGAAATGTAGATGATGTTCCCACTCCTGCGCCCAAATTGAAATCAACCATAACGAGGGGAACTTCCTAGCTCGGCAATGGCGGCCCTCACAACACCAAAAGAAGGGGTTTCAGAAAAGAAACCGATGTTGAATGCAATAGCCTCTTTGCAACTCAAAATTATGAATTCTAGAGGTCTAATTTATTTTTTTCTGGGCGGAAGTCTTTCACTGTAAGGAAATGATGTATTGATGCTCCTAAATATATATTTCAAGACAAAACATTATTCAATTGTGGGACCACTCTCTTGTTCTCTGGATATACAATTAACATCTTAGGGGATGAGGACCACAAATCCCACTCATGCAAGGCATATTCCTACTACCCATATCCTTCTGCCCATAATGGACTAATTTGGGCCTCTGGAATTGCTCGTGCAACCTATGTCCCTGAAGTCTTCAACTGTGAGGAGGTGGTTTCTTGGTGTGTCCTAACTTTCAATTTTGGGCTCTTCCATTTTGCCTGCAACATTTTTCATCTTCTTCCTCACGTGAAGCTTGTGAGAACTATCAATTTTATCGTAGGACTGTTGTTCATCTGCTTCAAGCCAAGGATTTATTCCACTGTGAAAATTCTCTCCTGTTTCTTTGTCGCCTCAGGTCTTCCGCAAGATATTGAGATTGGAGCAACGAACATTGACCCCCCGAGGACAAAACTGCAAGTATTTCCTAAAAAAAATCATGGTAATCAGTTTTTTATGCATGTTGAAGAGCATCTTGATGGCTCCTACATGTTTCCTGCATGTTGCAGGTCATGTGCCTGTGTTTATGGAAAATATGTTCAATGTTTTTTTCCAAATAACTCAGTCCAATTTCTATGGATAGATATACACTGCCCAGTAATTTTTTTTTTTAATGGATTTACTATTAAAACAATTTCCTTAGAGTCTTGGTTGTTGCTTCTTTTTTGAATTTAACACCTCTTCTCATTGGCATGGTTTGATAGTCTCGTGGTTCTTCAATATTGTATTGGCTCAAGTAATTTGATCTAAAATGGAACATTTAACTATTATATGACAATGCATTGTGTCGGTCCATCATGATTTTAAGGAAAAAAAAATGAATTTCAAAGATTTTCAAACCAACGTTCAATTCTATTCATAATGCAGAAAGAACATAGCAAGACCAAATCACAATGCAGAAGACCGGGCCTTGCCATAGAAATTTCATTTTCATCACATCCTTACTAAGCAAACGATTTCTTATTTCCCTTTCGCTTGCTTGATTCCTTTAGTCTGAAAGGGAACATTTTATTAGTTTTCCATCCCCTGGCCTCTATTTGAGCATTTTTTACTTTATTAATGAAATTACAAAATTTCTTGTCCGCGGATTAAAAAAAAAAAAACTAATATATGGTGGTTGTAGTCAAATGGGACTATGAAATCAACTACAATATTAAAATTCAAGATCGTCATTGTTGTTTCTAAACATGCAATTATTAAGATTTAATGCTAACAACCCATCATGCAATAAGTTTAATACTTAAGTTAATATGTTAAAGTCATGGAAGAATGTATCAAGAACACAATTACTCCCACAAGTTGCAATAAAATCTAATCTTCAACAAAGCATTTGCTCACACCCTTTTTAATGGTACAAGAACAATAGAAAACGAATAAGTGGATAAAGTATTGGACTGGAAAATGATGGTTTTGCAACAATGGGGCTTGTTTGAAACCAATTCTCTCTTACAAAAATTTCCCTCTGCCTTTCTATTTTCCCACTCTTTTATCCCTTGTAGTTTCTCTTTCTGGTTACTTAGTCATTTTCTTTAAAATGTCTTGTTGTGCGGGTTGGCAGATTCACGCGTTCACATTTTCATTCATGCTTTTATATCGCGATTCCAACTGAGCGCTTCCCCTTTCTCTAAATTGCACTTCCATTGTTCTCTGACCTGCAAACAACACTCCGGCTTCTGCGTTATGCATATTTACTTCTGGACTCCCACATCACCCCTTCTTCCATGTTACACATTTTGCACTAAAATGTTTTGATACATACAATTTGACATTTGGGGCCTTACATCTCCTCAGGAACCCTTGTCACCCTATTTTGAAGCTCGTCTGACCGCTTTCCACAGTTGACCATTTCTTGATATCTCTTTCCCGGATCATCGAGTTGGCGGGTTCAGGAAATTTTCAATTTCTAGTTGTTGTTTCATGTGCCTTCTACATTCAGAATTATTTCCAAGTATATGTAATAAGTATACAACTTATCCAGAAAAATACATAAAATATATTTCCAGGAAATGGAATATCTATTACAGATTTGAATATATTGTACCTTCTTTTCCCTCTTCTATACTTAACCAAATTCCCGTTTCTTTTTCCCCTCAACTTTCTCTTTCTGGTTACTTAGTTGTTTTTCCGAAAATGTATCAATGTGCATGTTGGCAGACTCACAGGTTCACATTTGTGTTCATTCTTTTATATCGTGACTCCTATCGATCTCTACCCATTCCATTCCTAGCCACTTTTCAGATCGTAGATTCCGGGGCAGGTAAGCTCTATATTGCACTTCCATTGTTCTGTGACCTGCAAATAGCACCCGGACCTCCGCGATATATAAATTTAATGTTGCACTCCCACATCATACCCTCTTCCATGATACATAGTTTTCACACGAAAGTTTTGAGACCTGCAATTTGACCTTTGTGTCCTCATGTCTCTTGGGAAACTATTGTCACCCTATTTTGAATCCCCTGCATACACTTTCCATATTTCGCCATTTCTTGGAATCTCTTTCACGCCTCCAACTCCATACTTACCTGACTTTTTCACTTGCGGGTTCCCAGATAGGCGGACTTCACTTCTAGTGTTCCTTGACCTGCAAACAATCCCCCAGCTTCCATGATATACAAATTGACTTCCAGACTCCTACATCATCCCCTCTTCCATGTTACACAGTTTGCACTCAAAAGTTCTGATCAATACAATTTGACCGTCGGGGCCTCACGTCTCCTAGGGAACCCTTGTCAGTCTATTTTGAAGCCTGTCTGACCGCTTTCCACATGGCCATTTCTTGCAATCTCTTTCGTGGATCATTAGGTTGTCGGGTTCAAACAATTTCCAATTCCTAGTCAATGTTTTCTGTGCTCACTGCCTTCGCACTTCTTTCCAAGTATATGCAATAAGTATATAACTTCTCCAGAAACATCTAGAAAATATCTTGCCAGGAAATGGGATATTTGTTATAGATGTGAATATATTATCACTTCGTTTTTGTTTTCTATACTTAACCAAATTCTCGTTTCTCTTTTCCTTGTACTTTATCTTTCTCCTTACTTA
>JASDQU010105757.1:755-15771 GCA_032191745.1 Picea mariana | reverse complement strand
CATGAGCCTAGACACGAACAATGTTCCCGGGATGACAAGAACACTGGAAAATATTAAGAAACTATTAATAAATGAGTTCCAGAAGCCAAGCTCAGAGGATCAATACATGAATGAGATGATTGAAATAAGACAAAAACCAGGAGAATCAGTATGGGATATTGATCAAAGATTCAAGTGATTAAAAGGGAAGTTAAAATACCTTATGACCAATATGAAGCATTGGCACCTGTTTGTCAACTCACTACTCCCACATCTAAAATATCCATTATGACAACAGAAGTTTCAGACATAGGTGGAGGCTCTACAGGGAGCCTTGCAATTGGAAGAGAATCAGTACCAGTAGACAGACCCGACTATCAAAGAATTGAAGGAGGATATGAAGAACCTAACATTTCAACTGAACCAGAATAAGAACAAGGAAAAATGAGAAGTCGTTTGGTGCACTACTTGCCGGATGGAAGGACACCATAAGAATGAATTGCCAACGGTCGCATAGTATATGGCAGTGGGAATGCCAAACCCATTACCACAAGGAGGATTATGGTGCGAAATATGCAAGAAACTGGGTCACAACCCTTACCATTGCACGATGATGTAGAAATACCAAACAGTCCCAAAAAACTCATATTTCACCTTTTGCAAGTAAGTCGACCATGACGACAAAGATTGCAGAACTATGGAGCTGATGCGGGAAAGAACATCCGATGCATACAGGGTACAGGTAGAAATGATGACTGGGTAGGCAGAACCACATTTCAATCAAGCCCCAACCCCATACACCACTACGTAGCATCCTTACAATAACGCGCAGCCGCAGTACAACCCGACACAGCCCCAGTACGATACCATGTAGTATAATCAGGGACCATAGTACAATGCACCACAAGGCAATCGCAAAACTTATAAAGGAGAAGGACGTGCCAGAGGAGGCGTTGGATGTGGTAGAGGACCAATCACATGTCACAATTGCCAGCAACCAGGACACTATGCATGGGAGTGTCCACTACCACTAGCGACTTGTATGTATTGTCGCACATCAGACCACGATACAAAGGAATGTCTGACACTACTCGTAAAGATCTAGGAGAAAAGGAATCAAAATAACTAGAATGTTTAGTGGATTTCAGCCGAAGCAAGGGATGATGGACAAAACATCAACATAGTCACTCGGGGAGGAACAAAAATAGGAACTGACGCAGTTCGACAGGAACCAACGCAAAACCAATGGGTAAAGAAGAACACTGACCCCAAGCATTAGTTCGACACGCATAAGGATAAGGAGATCTTTACAGAAGCCTGACAAGAATTCCATAAGGAGGACATAGTGTCGATTCCACATCAGAGCAAGGAAGCCCCAGAATATGACATGCCACCATCACTGGACCATACCAATAGAATAGAACCCAAGGAACACGTAAGTACTATCAAAGAATTTTTGCAATCATGCATACAACTGTTAATTGATCCTTCATCTGTCAAAATATTGCAAAACATCCTAGAAAAATGTAGCAGTGAGACAGAACAAAAGCCAGAACTTAAAACTGTCAACCACCTACACACAAGAAGAAGAACAAGTAGGGAATTTAAACTGATTACTAACATTGGAGATTTCAATATGGGAGATATTATACTATATCTAGGATCCAAAGTGAATGTCCTACCAAAAATCACATGGCAATGCATGGGAGAACCCACACTGGGATACTCAATTGTTCAATTAAAGCTCTCAAATCAACATAGAGTCCTACCAATAGGTAGACTGAAAGGAGTGACGATAGATTTGGATGGTGTGCGCACTAAGGCAGACTTTGAAGTCATCGAAATAGTAGACGACACAACACCTTACTCGACGCTACTTGGACTGGATTGGGCATTCGACAACCAGGCCATAATTAACTTAAAAACCAAAAAAATGACATTTGAGTCAGGGGACTACAGGTTCATAGCCCCACTCGACCCATCAGTAGGCGAGAGGTTCGTAGAACCCACTTATCTGAACTTAGAAGAGATCGACCAGTTATATAGAACAACTACGCACGATGCAGACTATATAAACCCAAATGCAGACGAGGTTCTTAGTTGACAAAGCAATAATTCATGCACAACAGACTCATACTCCAGGCTAGAAAATTGGAAACAAAGACTACACAAAGTATCCACGAGAAGGTGTGAAAGAATAGACCATGTAGTAAGATGGATTGGCACAAAAATTAGAGAACCACCCAATTTTCACGGGCTAAATGATTTGGAAAATTTCTTGACACAATATGAAGACAAAGTATTAGAAAACCAGAGATTGTTAGCATTGGAGTTAGCACTAAAGGCTACACCTACAAGATGGTGGGGTACGCACAAAGAGACTATCACAATTATTGGTACCAATGCAAATGATTACTGCGCATAAGGTTCGGTGCAGAACCGATATGGAACAACCAACATAAATATGATGGACTAGGTGCACCAACAGAACACTTAGAGGCGTGTAAAACACTGTGGAAAATGACACCACTAGAAGAATGGTCTCACCACTTCATTCATACTTTAGAGGGCATACCAACGAATTAGTATATGAACCAGGAAATGCGCAAAGGAACTAAGACATGGGCGACAATCCAATAGAACTTTACAGTCACTTTCTCATTTGATCATGAGAACCCCAACATGGACGAGGCCTTGAAATGGATCAGAGAAGTTATATTCATTACAAAACTGAAAGTGGAAGTTATCATAGAGGTACAACAGTGGAATAAGCAGACAATCAAGGAACTGCTATCATGCTACCACGTATAGGAGGAAGCACTAGATGAAGATGATCTGCACGATATTCAGATCGAATAACTCGAAGAAGAGAGAGATGTGGAAGGACCACCCCTAGAATCAGAGGTCATCTCTGTGGCAATCAAGATAAAGAAGGTGAACATAGGGACTGCTGAGCATCCCAAAATGGCTAGCATTGGAGATTACTGGGATGAACAGACACTAGAAAGCATCACATAATTGTTGCGTGAATACAACAACCCTTTTCCTACAAACTTTACAGAGATGAAAGGAATAGCCGAAGAAATAGGAGAAATGAAAATACCACTCAGATCTGATGCGAGACCCATTAAACAATGACCCTATAGATTGAAACCCATATACAAACAGAAAGTTAAAGACAATATCAACAGGATGCTCGAGGCCCACATCATTGAACCAGTCGAAGAATCAAAATGGATAAGCCCGATGGTAGTATAGGACAAGAAACAAGGAAGAGGGATCAAGATATGCGTCAACTTGAGGAATTTGAATGACGCATGCCTACACGACCCATTACCCACACCATTCAGGATATCATCAGATTAAGATAAAACAGGAGGATAGACACAAGACCACGTTCCCGACAAAATGGGGATCTTATCAGTGTATAGTCATGCGATTCAGACTAAAGAATGCACCTACGATATTTTCCAGAGTGGTCATCACAACATTTAAGGAATTCATCCACCAATTTCTTGAAGTATACCTGGATGATTGGACAGTTTATAGCCTATTTAAAAACCATGTGGAAGTTTTACGACTAATGTTAGAACGATGCAAACATTGCTAAATATCACTGAATATCAAGAAATGCATATTTGGAACACCATTTGGGATACTATTGGGACACATAGTATGAAAATAGGGTTTTCTAGTGGATCCAGCCAAAATCACAGTCATTGTTAACCTACCAGCACCAAAAACAATCCGCCAACTCAGAGAAATGTTAGGACACACACGATATTATATGAAATTCATCAAAGGCTATGCGTAGATCATAGCGCCAATGGAAAAACTGTTAAGGAAGGATACCAAGTATCAATGGAACGATGAGTGCCAACACGGTCTAGATACCCTGAAGGAAAGCATGGTCACCGCACCAATACTGGTATTTCTAGATTGGGAAAAGACATTCCATGTACGTGTAGATGCATCAACGATAGCACTTGGAGCTATCTTAGCGCAACCAGGAGCAGGAGATTTGGATCACCTGATAGCATTCGCAAGTAGAAAACTATCAGACTCAGAACAAAATTATAACATGACAGAAAGAGAAGGCCTAGAGATGGTGTATGCATTGCAGAAATACAAACATTACCTATTGGGAAAACACTTTAAGATGTTTATAGATCACTCAGCCCTGAAATACCTAGTCAACAAGCCAGTGTTGGGGGGGAGAATCTGTCTATGGTTACTACTATTTCAATAATTTGACTTCGAGGTAATAGTCAAACTAGGAAAACTGAATGCAGGGTTTGACCACCTATCGAGGGTCACAAACAGAGAGGAACCAACGAACCTAGAAGACAACTTTCTAGATGCACAACTATTCTCAGTACATATTGCTGACGACCACTTCGCATGGATCATCTAGTACTTGAGCACATGTATTGCGCCACAAGAATATACCACTTCGTAGAAGAAGAATCTGGTATTCCACACAATCGACTATCAATTGATCGCATGACATCTATACAAGATGGGTGCATATATCATCTTACAAAGATGCGTACTAGACCATGAACGACCAAGAATTCTAGCAGAAGCCCACGAGGGAATAACAGGAGGGCATTATGAAGGAAAATCTACTGTGTAGAAGGTAGTACGCGCAGGATTATGGTGGCCAATGATCCATAGAGACTCGAAAGAGTATTGTCAGAAATGCGATGTCTATCGAAGGGTAGGCAAACCCAACAGAAGAGACGAGATGCCACTACAACCACAAGTGACACTTCAAGAATTCAAAAAATGGGCAATAGACTTTCTGGGACCAATTCACCCACCAACTAAGAGAACATGGGAGAGATATATTATCACCACGATGGAATACTTAACAAGATCGGCGGAAGCCACACCAGTAAAAGATTGCAGTGCAGAGACAACTGCACACTTTCTATTTGAATAGGTAATTACTAGATTTGGGTGCCCAAGAATTTCGATAAGAGAGCAAGGAACGAACTTCATAAACAAAACCATCCACATGATTCTTGAAGAGTTTGAAGTTCATCACCAAAAAATCACACTGTATCATCCACAGGCAAATGGCACAGTAGAAGCCTTCAACAAAATTCTAGAGAATGCCTTGACGAAGATATGTAACATCAATAGGGATGATTGGGACCTCAAGGTACCAGCATTATTATGGGCATATAGAACCACCTGCAAAACATTGGCAGGCCACACACCATTCAAACTAGTCTATGGTCAAGAGGCAGTAGTGTCATTAGAAGTTTTAATACCTAGCCTACGTGTAGCAGCTATTACACAAATGACAGAACGAGGCACATTCCAGGAACAAATAAATCAATTATTGTCGATGAAGAAAGACATAATCTTGGTAGGATTCCATCAACAAGTACAGAAAGCAAGAGATAAAGCGTGGCATGACCATCACATGAAGAGGAAGACGTTTAAGGAAGGAGACCTAGTATTGCCCTACGAAAATAAATCATTGCAGCACCCATGGAAGCTGAGGATGCATTGGCTAGGACCATACGAGGTAAAATCTATCACCGATGGAGGAGATGTACAGTTAAGATATCTAGCAGATGAATACCTCAGAGGAATGATCAATTGGAGCCGGTTGAAACTGTACAAGGACAATCGACCACCCACTGCGCAGTGGAAAAAAAATAAAATAGAAAACAACCTAAAAATAGCGCGCAGCATGATGGACAAGCAGCATACGAAATACAATGCCAGTGAGGGAAAATATAATGGCCATATCAAAAATGGAAACAAGTGGAAAAAGGAAAGCTGACAAAAGCAGGCTGACAGGAAAACACAAGGCAGAGTTAAAGCAAGGCAAGGACAGATGGGGTGTCGCATTAAACATGCCAACTCGAGATGACATAGTAGGTGTAATGGCAAGTAAAAAACCACTGTGAATTCAGTGAACCCACACTTAGGGTGCATTAATCACATAGGGATGGAAGCATCCTCAACAAGCTTCATGGCAAGCCGATACAACACATGAGCACAAAAAAAACTAGTATATTCGTGAAAGGAGAACAGAGAAAGATAAATAGTAGCTAGAACACACAGAATGAGATCATAGAGCTTCTCAAAGCCATTCAAACTCAGAAAACATCCAATAGACACTAGTATAGCACCATCGAAGCTCGCAAAACCAAGCCATACAGTCATACCAAATAGGTTTCAGACTAGGTCACTTGGACCATGGGAAGAAAACGAGCAGTAACCATCGAAGATCATTGATATTGATGAAATCCCATCGCTAGAGGACATCCCAGTAGAATCTGTACCGATCATGGAAGAGATCCTGCAGGACCAAGCTGAAGCCATGAAAGAGGACACGCTAGTATCGACGCAGGTGCCTTAGCATGAAGCAGTAGGAACCCACCAGGAAATACCACTGGAACATACTGAAGAAACAATAGGAGCTAATGGAAGCGCACAAAACTTGGAAACAGAAGTGCAACCAGATGTTCCACAAATACCCATCCCAGATTTCTCTTTTTTAGCCAAGCCGACTGGTGCAATGGGCATGGCTTGGGCATAATGAATGGAAAAAAAGTAGCCAGAAGCTGCTGGAACTTCGAGCCAGCCAACACAACAAGAGGACCGAGTTCAGATACAAAGCTCACCTCGAAAGAAACCGACTTCAGATATTGTACTACCTCGCATACCACAGGGAATACATGTGGACTTGCAACTACTGGTTCATATCAGAAAACTTAAGTATTCTGACCATGATGTAGTAGATGAAACCAAATATCCAGAGCTTGCACCATAGGTCTTTATGTAGACAATATCCATGAACCCTCTTGGAGGAACCATCACTCAGCCACACCAATGGGAAATTGGACTGGATAGGTCAGGCATTTTAGGATTGCTGAAGATACCACACTTTGGCAGAGGCCAATATGCGATGGCATGCGTCAAGAAAATGTTGGCAGTTACAAATGGAGGGGATGTATGGCTGGACAAACCTGTCCTCATCACTGTTGAACTTATTGCGTAGATAACTGGACTACCCACCGGAGGTATGGATCCCACGCTGATTCTAGACGATAAGTCTAAGGAGAAAGCATTGGCAGAAGAGATGAAGAATAAATATGGAATTGATAGGGGAACAAGAGGCATTATAATCAAATGAATTAATGATGCCTCCACTCAATTGGGCACAAATATCTTAGCCTGCAAATTGCTAAGAAAATACCGCAAAGATGAAGTATCAGTAGGAGTCATCGCTATTGTAGCTCAGTGCGCAGAAGGCACCTACATGAGCTGGATGCCATACCTGTCAAACTTGTTGCAAGTATACTGCAAAGATGCACAGGACGTAGGTACAGAAGTTCATTACTCATGGCTGATCACTCTCATAGATTTCATGGGATGGAGAGAAAAAAAACACGTCACCTTTTGCACCACACCACATCCAGGAGGAGCAAGATATCATGTCCTAAAAGCCACGCCGCTAGCCAAAAATAAGAAGGAAAATGGAATCGTCTTCAATGCTTACCTACAGGCGATGCAGAAAGCCCTCGAGCATGGAGAATAACACCAGAGGCTGTCGCACGATACAGGGACATCGCCAATTTTTGGGCGAGGTGACAAGCCATGTGGATACAACCAAGGCAGGACCCACGTAAACAGTGGCTACAGATGCACTACTATGTCACCGAGGGTGATATCGACATGATCATCAAAGAATCGCCTGATGAATGGAAGAATCCAACAATACCTAGGGAATTACTGAAACAAACAATAGAGGGAGGGGCTCTGTAGGTGGAAACAGAGCCTCCAAAAATCCCAATACCCAAGAAACCAAGAACAGGCCAAATCAAGTTGACTCAGGAAGAGGACGACTCAGAGCAGCTAGGGACCAAGAAAGGGAGGAAAAAAACCACTCAGTCGACCCATGGACAACAAAAACTGGCTGAGGGAACACAGGAAACTGCATCAAACCCCATCACACAGGAACCAGGGGGAACTAAGAGACCAACAGTACAGGAAGCAGGTGCATACAAGAAATCAAAGGCACAATGACCACCACCGGAATACACATTCACGAAGGATGATGGCGAGATGATTTCCAGAATGTTCCAAGATTGCCTCGCAAAGGACTTCGATCATGCCGCACACCATAGGGATAAATTGCAGAAGGAACTGACATAAATGGGACAACTCCTTAAGAAATTCAAGGAAGCCCAGATCACAAGTAGCAGTAGAGGCATAGAGCCATTGAGCACATGGACCACACAAAGGATGGAGGTAGAAGAATGCGATCCAGTTCTTATGAAGCCACATTCCACGGTCTACATAAAGCCTAGCATGCTGCGAATGGATGAAATTGTGGGACAGACACCACTAAAGGATTTGGATCAGATCTAATTGGTATTAACAAGGATGCCATCAAAGGAATTATACAAATTATAGGTTAGCGTCGACCACGAGATGCAGTCTTGAGCACATAAGAACTTAGTCGAGCTACAACAAGAAACAAAGAAGTGGGAATCATTGGAAACAGTTTTCGTGTAGGCCAAATCTGAAACTCGAGAGGAGAAGGAGTGCAGAAATGAGTTGGAACACAGAGAGGAAGAAATCTTTGGGAAACTTCCAACCACTGCACAAGGAAAGGAACTCTCAGCCACATAAAATATCGACCAGATTGCGCAGGCAATTGATCGATATCAGAAGGAGATCGAGACTCTGCACCAACCGAATAGACTGACGAATCCACCAGTAGTGAAGGAGCAAAGGAAGAAGGAAGCAACAATGCAACTGCAGGAACTAGAAAAATAGGTTAAGACAACAACCGACTTGTTGGATAAAGAAACGCAACCTTGGACAAAGATGGAAGAGGATCCATAGGTCCAACAATGGGACAGGGAGGAGGAAAGGATCACTACAATGATCCAGGAGCTCAAGCATTGACAAAAGACCATACCAATTCCAAAATGGGTCAAGGGAATGGAAGAGATAAAGAAGATGCAGGCAGAGCTTATCATTACGCAAACATAGAAATAGGAGCGTGAAGCTCAAATAGAACCATTGCAGGAACAGGTAGCACAAGTACTTGTGTAGGTAGAAGAAGCCATAAACCAGACAACACAGACTCAGCTAGAATGTGCCAGACTGATGAGCAGGGGAGTGGCAGCTCAAACAGTCGACACCATCAAGGATAAAATCGCACAGGCACTGACACAAGCAACAAAATTGCAGGAAACGTTCTAGATGATCACCAGGGAGATCGAGGAATCACAAAGAAATTAGGTGACTCGGGATGAGTCACATGTCAGTGTTGGGGGCCTGTTGGCACCAGGATGAAGTGGAAAGAAGAATGATTGTGGGAAAGAAAGTGTGCAGAAAACTAAAGTAACAATTGGCAAAATATCATCATGCGCGCATTGAAGAAAGCGTGCACAAAGGAAAGTGACATTTGGAGGAAGAACATCATGTGCATGAGAGAAAGAACTAGCGTAAGAAGGGTTGGGGTTTTGGTAATATTCTTAAAATGGTTGAAGAGCCCGAAATGTATAAATATAGATACGAAAGTATCATATAAGGTTGGAATTTATTATGATTGTTGTTGTTGTTTTGATTATGTGTGTAAAGTGATATGTAATGTATGGACTGATTTTGTAAGTTGTTGAGCAAAGGAGATACGAGGGGAGGGGGATCTCAGGATTAGACCGCAGGCTATGGAGCCTTGTGCGATCTAGTTTGCCTCACATAGATCTCACCCAATTTTGTGGAGGATTGTAAACGCGTAGCGCAGGAATTGCAGAACTACCATAATAAAATACCTAAGAGCCAAATCTTTGTGGACGTATCCCAGGAGGGGGTGAACCACGGTAATATTCGCATAATGTGCTGAATGTTTTCATATATTTACTGTCTTTCAACAATTAACAGTTATTAAAGGGTGATGAATAAATAAATGCATGGTTAGAATCTGTTTATACCTTGAATTATACGCATGTGATTTCAAGGAATAAGTAGATTACAGTAACAACTTGTGGTATAGAGCTACTCAAGAAACCCTTTATCCCCTACTCTGTCCTAGACTGTAAACACCTGAGTCTTATAGCCACCCTTTTAAATCTATCTTAGGTGAGACTGCACAGTGCCTTCTAGGTGTTGTGTTGCCTTCTAGTTTACCAGGAGGGCCGGTAGTTTTAGAGGCTTTGCTGGAACCCCGACTGACATGAACCTTGGGTCAATAACTTAGATAACCCGAGAAGGGAAATAATAACCAACAGTTGGCATCTAAAAATCCACCAAGTACAAAATTTTAGTCTTTTTGTAAAGAAGACCAAAATCTTTTGTTCCTTGGATATATCGAAGAACTCTTTTGGTTGCATTCTAGTGGTTGTCCTGTGGTTGCTACATAAAGCATGAAGGAATACTGACTGCATAAGATATATCTGGTCGAGTGTTTGTCAAATAAATCAAGCTGCCAATCAATTGTCTATAAATAGTGTTGTCTGCCATTTCCCCCCCTTTAAAATTTCAAAAGTTTCAAGTGTTGTTCCATAGGGGTAAGATAAGGTTTTCAATCCTCCATGCCAAATCATTGAATAATTGTTGCTGCATACTTACTCTGAGAAATGAAAATATGATGTGGACGTTGGAATACTTCAATTCCAAGATAGTAGTGAAGTAGTCCCAAATCAGTCATCTTAAAACCTGCATGTAACTCCTTTTTCGCTTGTGCAATATGATCATCATTGTTTCTCGTAATGATCAAATCATCTACATACATAACAAGAATCACCAGATATGGACCCTGTTGATGGATATACAAAGTATCATTAGATTCACTTCGTTGAAAACCAACTTTCCTAAGGTATTCATCCATTTTGGTATACCAAGCTTGGAGAGATTTCTTTAACCCATATAAAGCCTTAATTAATTTGCATACTTTATGTTCTTTCCCTTCAATTTCGAAATCTGGTGGTTGTTGCATATACATCTTCCTGTAAGTATCCGTTGAGAAAAGCACTTTTTACATCCATTTGATGAACTTTCCAACATTTCTGAGCATCCAATGCAAGTGTTAATCGGATGGTATTCCATTTAGTTGCAGGAGAAAAATTTCCCTCATAATCAATGCCTTCCTGTTGTGCAAAACCTTTAGCCACAAGTCGTGCTTTATACTTGTTAGTTTCTCCATGTTGTTTGTATTTAATTTTGTAAACCCATTTGCATCTGATGGGTTTAATACTTGTAGGAAAATCAACAAGTTTCCAAATGTTGTTATCAATTACTACTTGATACTCTTCAATCATAGCCTGTTGCCATTCTTTATGTTTTACTGCTTCTTTGTATGTGGAAGGTTCATTAAAATCATTTGCTATCAAGGAAAAAATTTATTCACTTCTGTGTGACCCCCTTGTTCCTATTTTATTCTGCTCATGAGGCCTTACATCTTTCAAAAGTTTAACTACCCATTTTGGTAGTTTATGTTCACTTGTTTGGGGATCTGAATTACCATTATTGTAAATTGGATTAATGTAAACTGATGTTTGTCGATCAGTTGAAGATTCTAAAGGTGGAGAATCATTGTCAGATGAACTACCACTACTAGGAGAGTCTGATGAACTGTTGGAAGACCTAGATGATGTTGTTGAAGTAAATGGAATGGATGTATCATCTTCAGATGAAGGAAAATCAAGTTCATACCAATTATGTGAATTTGGTTGAATTTGCATTTTTCCTTTTCTTTGATTGCCTTTAATTTCTAACTTTTGAAGAATACTTTCTATTTCTTCAACATTCTTACTTTCAGTTTCATAAAAAATTACATCCCTTCTTACAATAATTTTCCATTGGAAAAAATTCGGTACCCTTTCTTCTCATCAGAATACCCAATCATTGTGCATTTCAAGCTTCTTGAGTCAAGCTTAGTTCGTTTTTATTTTGGAACTAAGGCATAACATACCGATCCAAAAACTCTAAGATGTTTAACTTGAGGTTTGAAACCAAACCATGCTTCATAAGGTGTGATGTCATCCAAAGAAGAAGTTGGAGATCTGTTCCTTAAGTAGATAGATGTATGGATTGCTTCTGCCCAATATGTAGAACTTAACTTTTAAAAGGTTAACATGGATCTTGCCATTACTAAAAGGTGCAATTCATTATTTCTACGACTTCATTTTGCTGAGGAGTGTAGAAATTTGTAAGATGTCTTCTTATCCCATTGTCTGTGCAATAAGTTTTGAATTCATTAGAAGTAAATTCCCCTCCATTATCTGTCCTGAGAGTCCCTATCTTTTCTTTAACTTCGTTTTCAACAAGTTGACGAAAAATCCTAAACTTTTCAAATACTTATGACTTTTTCTTCAAGAAGTAAACCCAAGTTATTCTACTGAAATCATCAATAAAGAGTAAAAACTATTTTCAACCACTTAAAGAAGTTTATAGTGGTCCACAAACATCTTTGTGAACTAGTTGCAACCGCCTATTTGCATGCCATGAACTTGTTGGAAAACTCTCCTGACTTTGTTTTCCATAAATGCAAGCTTCACATTTTGTATTTTCCTTTTTGAAAGTTGGAAGTCCCTTAACCATCCCTTGTTTTTGCAATTGAGAGAGACTTTCAAAGTTGAGATTTCCATATCTCACATGCCACAATCTCATAGGTGAAATACCTGTACTTACTGCTCCTACAAAGTCATAATTCCTTGGAATAACTGTTCCTTTAGTCCTTAACAATTTTCCATCTTCATAACCCGTCATCATTGTTTTCATATTCTATTTGACTGAATTAATCTTAACTAAGACATCTTCCATAATCACCTGATGTCCTACTCATTGAATCATGACTAAAGATAACAAATTCTTTTTAAAGGTTGGTACATACCATACATTTGAAATCATTCTTTCTCCAATATTAGGTAAATAAACTATAACTACTCCTTTTCCATAAGGAGTATGTTTGGTATTATCTGCAAGAAAGACGAAATTAAGATAGCATTTATTGTAAATGGACACTTGTTTATTTAATAAGTGATCCATAACTAGATTTAGTTAGGACATTTAGCTTATATATAGCTCTGCAAGAGTGTTGAGGTGTTCAAGTGTAAACTCTTGCAAATTATCATATGTAATTTCTTTTCCTATTTAATAAAAGTGTGTGTCTAAGGACACTTCTGTCATTATTGTGGTATCAGAGCTCTAGTAATGCAGATTATGTGAGGAGGATATTAGATGATCTGATAAGGAGATTCCATCTCTACAGGCCAAGGAAAAATGTCGACGCCCTTCGTCAGTAAATTGGTCAGTTAATTGTTCATTTTTTAAAGAGAAAATATTTTTTTTTTGCTTCTGCAATTATTTCATTGCTCCATTGGAAAACCTTGATTTCCATTGGCAAACCTCGATTGCAAACCACGATTTCCCCCTAAGAAGAATCTTTGCCTCAATTTCCCATTTTCTCTCTAGCGGATTTGAAAAGCGCCTTTGAAATAACCATTTCTGGAAAGTGTTGTTGAAATAAACTATTACAGATATCTGAAAATCACTATTGAAATAATCAAGCCATTATTGTTACATTAGTCTACTACATGCCCAACTGCATAAAGAAAATACCGAATACTGAAAGTGATCTGAGGGAAGAGAATAAGAGTTTGCGGAGAAAGGTGGAGGATGTCATGAATAATGAATATCTAACATCTGTTCCTCAGACATAATTGGAATGTTGGATCAAATCTCAGATTTTACAGATTAATTCACGTTGAGGAGGGACGATCTTGGACAATGGAGTCATTTTAAAAAACTTGGTGCAGCCGGCCTATGATGATTTAAGAGCCGCTTTTGTGAAGCAGGTAAATCTTACTTCGAGGAAGACGCAGACACAACTCTCATTAGACACTTGTGTCACCTACTCTGGAGACATTGCAAATCTACAAATTACAGATAACTTTCAAAAGGTGAAACACAATTAAGGGAATACCATCTTGGTTCTAGATTGCCTGCCAAAGAGCCCATGCAGATTTGGCCCTTGTTTGTGTCTGACACCCTTGTCAACCGTATGATATTGCATGCATTTCATCTTGAAGATATTCTCACTGGATTTGGTGTCACCTGAAGGAGACTCCAATAAGGTCGCTATTGATCAATCTGACTGAGTGAGAGAATGCACGACAGACACACACACCGCTAGATTTATGCCAAATGTGCTTAGTTATATCTCAACAGTAATTTTTGAAGAGGTTTTCGTTTTCATTTCAATTTCATCAACAATGTTTTTTGCCAATGAGATCAACCAATAATAAGTCATTTTCAGCGTGGTCTGAAAATTCACAAGTTTAATGAAGCAAGTGTCGCTTAGATGTTTCTTTTATAATACATATGATTGGATTTCATATGGATTTTATTGAGTCTGTAATAGTTAAATTCTAAAAGTATTTACTTAGATCAATTTGTTTTAGATGATTGTCATGTGAATGAAAAGATAGGAACAAAATTTTGTACAGACTACAGGGAAATCTTACCAATATTAGTTGTGATACAATACCTGGTGAGATATTACAAGCAGAGAGGAGCCTACTACAACGTTGGGTAACAAATTTTTTGTAACTCAAAGTAATTTTACTTTGAGGGGGGGTAATTTGAAAGAGCATTGTAAGAAGTAAAATTTTGAAAGTTACTTGGAATTTGACTAGAGCCAAGTGCCAAGATCAATCATTTTTCACCTGTTTCAACGACTATACGAGGGTCAAGGCCAAGCCCCGATAGATCATTTTTGTGATGCATGTGGTGTGTTTCTCATATTGATATCTTTTGCTTGATTTTTGTGGTGCGAAGATTCAACACTACAATGTCAAAGTTAATTAATTTGTTCTATGACTATGATAAACTTGAAGGCACAAAAACATACAACACATGGAAACGTCTCATTGAAAGCACTCTCATTTATAATGAACTTTGGCGTGATATATATAATGAAGATACTAAGACAAATAAACCTACAGATGCAGCCACACTAGCGAAATGGGAAATTAAAAATTCCAAAGCATTAACACTC
>JASDQU010105756.1:101998-112025 GCA_032191745.1 Picea mariana | reverse complement strand
ACTGGGCACCCCCAAGCTAGGCCGTGATGCTTTGAGATTAAATATTTTCTTTCGGCTAAACAAAATTTAGGGATGAAGGTTACTCTCCTTCTCCTGGCTCAGTAATAGATAGGGATGAAGGTTACTCTCCTTCTCCCTGCTTGGTAATATATGGGGACGAAGGTTACTTTCATTCTCTTGGCTCAATAATATATAGGGATGAAGGTTACTCTCCTTCTCCCGGCTTGGTAATATATAGGGATGAAGGTTACTCTCCTTATCCTAGGATCAGAACACGCTCTTTTCTAGTTTCCTCAAACCTGATCTTAGTCTCCTTTCTCTACTCTCTTCGTAGGTCTTTCTTTGCCCACCACACCTTCCTTTCTTGTCTTCCTCAACAAGATTGGATGTAGCCAAAATTCCAGTCCGTGGTGAGGTCTGGAAGCCTTACAGATGGGAGGTCTACCCCATTCCCTCATTAACTCTTGAGGAGGTCTTCCCACCTACCAACGTAATTGTAATTCATTCCTGAGTCAAAGGGTTGTTATGGTCCTGAGCAATTAAATCCAACAAAGTACTGGTTTAGTGGAGGTTAACTCAACCATTCCTGGTTCCCTTCACCATCTCTTTCATAGAATTCGTGGTATCTCTTAGCAGACGCCCCCTTCCAGCAATCATGCAACACTTATCCATTTTCTAGTAAATAACTTAATTCACATTTATTGACCTTTTATACAAAGGTCCATCAAATCAAACATTCACACATATTGAGTTTTCCATAGTCTCTTGGCCAATATAGTTATATTTACAAACTAGTGGAAACAAAGTGTTACAACAGAGGTGCACTAGGGGTCAGATCAATTGGATGCTTGACTTGGTAGTGTGTCGGTACCCTAGTGGGTGAGGAGAGGATGTCTCTATACTCTTCCACGATCCCATCCACTTGATTCTACTGCAAAGAGAGGCTCTCTATAGAGGCCATGGATGTGGAGACGACCTTCTTCTTACTGTGAGCATGGATCAGAAAGAAGATGAAATTCCTAGTCTATGAAATGACCTTACTGCATTTCTTAGCAGAGATTAGAGAAATAGTGGTAGGTGGCGCTACCTCTAGTATCCTATACAATTGTCTACCCAAAGTAATAATAACACTTTGGGGTCTAGACTCATACACAACATGATGCTTCCACAAATATTTTTGTCCTAAAATAACATCACAAACTCCATGGGGAGAAATATCACACAATACCTCATCTTTGAATGGCTTGATGCCGTAGGGAAGACAACATTGTTGGTTGACACATAGATCTCTTGCTTGGTGAAGCCAACCAATGGTGTAGGGTTATGGGTGTGGTGTCATCGATAATTCCAATCACTTGATGACCTCTACTGAGATTAGGTTCTTTTTATTTCCTCCATCGAGAATGAAATGAAGTAGATCCCCCTTTACCCACATATGTGAGTGAAAAAGGCATTCCCCTTCCTCTAGTTATTTTGGCTCGCGTCGCTCAAATTTGGTGGTAGCGACAGTGGAACTGGGTTCAACATCAATAATCTGCTTCCCTCCTTATGGATTTTATTTAGAGTCAGAATCGTCCTCAGACTTGGATGCCTTCACCTCAACCATAAGTTACTTCTTGGAGCGACATTCTTCACTATTGTGCCAAGGGATTTTATGGCATTCACACCATTTTCCTGTTTCCTTCTTTGTCTTTTCATTGCCCTTATTGTGTTGTGGCTTGGATTGGTTGTCCTCAGAGTGGCCATCTTTGATCTGTCCCTTGTCGTGTGGGTTGGGGTCACCTTTGCCCTGCTTCGTCTATGAGGAGTTTGCAGATCCAAACTTTCGCCTCTTCTGCTCAAATTTTTTCTTGATCTTGACAACATATCTATAATCCGTACCCAATGAGGCGATGTCCAGAAACTCCATTTCTGTATGAATGTATCTATGTAAACAAATATAATATTTGACCACCATATGTCGCTCAGAGTCTTTAATACCCAATTTGGTGCACAGGGTATGGAAATTATTGGTGAAATTTGGTACTGTCTGGTCCTTTTCTGTATGCAGGGTGGTCCATCAGGTGTACTGGTCCTCGTAGCTTCCAACGGGGTAGTAATATTCTTTAATGGCATCCCAGAAGGAATATCATGTAGGGGAAATACCAAATATTGTCGATTCCTCTATGTCCCTTTTCCTAGAGTAAGTATCCCACCATTCCTTAACATGGGGGATGGCCTTGAGGAGTGCAAAAGTAATCTTTTCCCTATCAAAAAAATTGTGGATCGAAAAATACCCTTCAAGCATATTCAACCATTTATCTACAACATCTGCATCTATCAGTCCTTCAAATAATGGAATATCAAAATTTACATGTACCTTGAAGGGGGTTGCATGGCCGCTTGATGAAGATTCTTCTCTTGTGGGTAGTTGTCGAAGGATCTATGCAAATTTTTCCATCATTTCATTCCTTCGTCACCCGATGGATTCCTCAAGCAAAATTTTAAAAGGATCTCCTACTCCATCATATTTCTTTTTGTCTCCCATGGTTTTTTGTCAGGCTCGACGCAGCTGATATTGCAACGGATCGATTGGTTTGAGTCCCAATTTCTTGTACCCATATCTTATTGGGGACATGCACGAATAAAAATAAATGAAGAGAAAACTGCTATGATACCACTAATATGGATTTAGGAGCAGAACGAACTGATTAACAAAATGAATACAATAAACACAAAGGTATGAGGAACAACATAGATATCTAGTGAACAATATCTTCTATTGAATAAATGAAATAGGCTGAAAATGTAAAAATGTTGAACTAAAACACTTGCTTGAATGGTGGCACCTATATTTGAGAAGAGATGTGGTTGCTACACATATCCGTTTGAGAAAAATGATTACAATGAGGCTCAAGAGGCCTTTTTGATATTACTCATGAATGCCAAAACCTTAAACATCCAAAAACCTAACCCTAGGAGGTGAAATACCAAACGTTATGTGGGCCCCTACGGGTAGGTTGGTACCTCAACCTATCGAGGTCGTAAATTTTGCATACGACCTCTATTTTAGGTGTGTGATAGCCCATTGGAAAGGTCTTTAAGAGAACTACACATTATGTCATCAAAATTTGACTTGATCTACAGTTTGACTGTGGAGAACCAAAAAAAACAATTTTTAGGTCCCCAAAATGTCCCTGGAAGTACAACAAGATATGATGACATGAAAAAATACAAAATAATCCAGTTGGATTAGATGGGAGGCCCCAGTATCCACCTGGAATATGTGTAGGGCGTCATACATCCCTAGAAGTGTAGATCCCACAATTACAAAGAAGTATAGAAGAACATGTTGAACTAAAAACAATCAAGAGGAGCCAGTTGGAATTAGTGGGTGGCCACCAATATCCACCTAGATCACACAAAGAAAATAATGGTTTTAAGGAAGCACATGTCTGCAGACATTCAAATCCAAAACAAAAAAATAATCAATGAAGGATTAAAATTCTGAACAATTTACAAGATATTCGAAGTCTTTAAACTATTAATAATAATAATATAAGTTATTATTGTTAATTCAAATGAAGAGGTGCAATGGTTCGTACAAAGAGACACAATGCTTCAAATTCACACTAGTTGGAAGACTATATAAACTAGAAATAATGGTAAGAAGAAAGTGTCTCTTCAGTCTAGATCAAGAGATCAAAACAAATGGAGAGTCCAAGAATGAAAACTAAACATACTTATGTAGTGAGGGTGGAAGGGAGGAGCAAGGAAGGATTCATATCCTTTACTAAGCAAAGTGTGAAAATAAGGGAGTTGGTGCTTCCTAGGGTTGGTGCCTTAAAATAAGGGAGTTGGTGCCTTAAAACAAAGGAGTTTGTGCTTCCTAGGGTTAGCTCCCCGAAGAAGGGGATTTGTGTTTCCAAGAGTTGGTTCTCTAAAGAGGATTTGTGTCCTTCATAATCACAAATTACTCTTTATGAACTTTTTAATTCTTGATCTATATAATTGATTTTTTAAATATAAGTCCATTGATGATCTATTGTGATAATTAAAATAACAAAGTAATTACTAATTGTTTAAAAAGGTAATACTGATTCACCAACAATTGGTATTAGAGCTAGTGCCTTCAAAACAGTCTAATCACTGGAAGGTAGATCCTGAAAGAAATGGTGGTCCATATTTTTTTCAGAACGAAATGAAAGCAGAGATATTACAATGAAATACACATAAATATTGTCAGAAATAGATAAATACATAAAGACATGATTTCTATCAATGAAATAAATGTACATATACTGTAAAAATACAAAGTGAAAGACTTGCTAGAATGGTGATATATTTATCTCTAAGAAGAGATGTGACGGCTACGCTCGTTTCCAAGAATATGAGTACAATGAGGATCTGAAGGCCTTTTTACAATAAACATGAATGCCAAAACCCTGGACATCCAAAAACCTAACCCTAGGAGATGAAGTGCCAAAATTCATGTGGGCCCCGTTGGGGTAAGTTAGTACATCAACTTCCCAATGTCGTAACGTTTGCATACGATCTCCATTTTAGGCGTGTAATAGCCCATTGGAAAGGCATTTTCGAGAAATACACATTATGTTGTCAAACTCTAACTTTATCAACAGTTTGACTATGGAAAGCCAAAAAAATGTTTTTTAGGGCCTCAAAATGACCCTGGAAGTATATAATGATATATTGAGATGAAAAATGCCAAAATAGGCCAGTTGGACTATATGGGAAGCCACCAATATCCACCTGGATGTTGTGTAGGGCTTCAAGACATCCTCAGAAGTGGAGAACCCATAATTACAAGGAAGTGTCCCCATTACAGAGAAACGTGTTGAACTAAAAAATATCAAGATGAGCCAGTTGGAAGTTGGAATAGGTGGGTGGCCATCAATATCCACCTGGATCAGTCATCCCCCCTTAGGAAGAAATGGTCTCCATAGAGTTGAGTGCCCATGAAGAGGGGAAAGTGTTTGTTGAATCTGAATCTTGGTGAGCTGCGTGATTTGTTGGATAAGTTGTGTTGCTTGGTCTATGGAAGGCTATCAAAAAACTGTTGCTTGCGAGGTTGAATATGTTCCACCAACCTGTTGTCTCTAGGATTGATAAGGCATTGTGTAGGAACCATTGTAGGTGAAAAACTAATATCTTCTTTCTCTTATGCAATTTTCTTATGCTAGATAGAAGGTGTTATGGTTGCAGTGGTTGTAATGGACTTCTGTGCATCCTTTGAATATATTATGAAGAGGCTGAATTTTTTAGTATGAGAGATTACCTTGCGGCATGTTTTTGGTGGAACAATAGTCAGAACTGCCTCTAGTATCTTGTAGAGATGACCCCCTAGAGTAATAATGAAACTATGGGTTTGTTACGAGGAAAATCACTCTATGGCATGGGATAAACCAAAACATTCAAAAATGACTGCATAAATCAACTCTAATATCAATTATATTATATAAACAAACATGCTAACAAGACAATATATAGAGCCTACCTCATCCAGACATTCGATGAAAACCATCATTGAGCACTTGACTCAGATCAATACACCTGCAACTTTTCCTCAGAAACCAAGATACACAAGCATATGGTGATAATATATAAATTCATCACATATAATAGCATAATCCCTCAATATTCATAACAAAGGAACCCATGGAATAACAATTCAAATATTTGCAAGAAATTAATTGGAGGAGAAAAGAGTATTTCTATTAAAATGTAATCAACAGAAGTGTATGAATGACAAAATTTCATGTCGGCACGTTCATAATCGAGAAACTAAGTCCCTTCCAGATAGGCCTCCACCACTTCAATCCTCCACCAAGGGAAAGCTCATATCAGAGATACAATGAGGTTTTCCATCAAATAGGGAAGAGTTGTGGGGGCTCAACAATGTGTTTAGACTTAAAAGGACAAAGGGATGCAGACTCAATATGAAGTGAATAATTTCTGTAGAGTAACTTTTCTCTCAAACTTGAATTCTCCTCCTCTTCTCCACAACTTGGATATGGCCCATTTATATCCTTCAAATGGAACTGAAGGGTCGATTCATAGAAATTATAGTATATAGAAGGTCAAGGATCATGGATCCCATGACGTGACATGGAAACTCGACACCATTTTTTATTTTTGAGCACAAAACCCAATGTACGTGCGTTGTAATGGCGCAACCTATGTATACACATGATGTATAGATTTTAGGGGGCGTATATGTGGAAAAATACAATTTTTAGCTCCGGGAACTGCAAAAGGGGACTTCAAGTTTGCATAGGGAAATGGAAAAGGCCTTCTGAGCAAGTTTCATAGGGTGAGGAAAATCTTGCTATAACAGGGGTCGAGACTCATAAACAACATGAAGTTTCCACATATATGGTTTTCCCAAAACAACATCACAGACATCGAGAGGGGAAAAAACACATACTAATTCATCCTTGAAGGGTTGGATGCCATAGGACAAGAAACATTCCTGGTTGACATGGATATCTCATCCCTCATGAAGACACACGATGTTGTATGGCCACGGGTGTGGTGTTTTCGACAACCCAAACTATTTGATTAGCTCAAATGAGATGAGGATATTANCTTCTGGTTGAATTGTTGCAGTCGCAATAGTAGCAGTGGGTCTCATCAATGATCTGTCTTTTTTCATTATTTTCTGGATCAGATTTCGAATCAGGGTTCGGCTCCTTGTATTTTATCTCGAACACCAATGACTATTTTGAACAACATTCATCAGTGTTGTGCCAGGGGATTTTGTGGAAGTCGAACCACTTCCTAGTGTCATTCTTCATATTTCCCTTACCCTTTGTTTCCTATTTCTTGAACTAGTTTTTGGGAGGTTATTGGTTAGGGTCATCTTTATCTTCCATTGTTTGTTGTGGATTTGCAGAACCGAACTCCCATTTTTTTTGGTGCCCAAATTTTTGCTTGATTTTGACAACATATAGATAGGCAACTCCTAGTGATGATATGTTTAGGAAATCAATTTTTGGTTTGGATGTACCTATGCATATTCCCATGGCATTTCAGAACTATATGTCTCTCAAAGTCTTTGATATCCATCTTTTTATGTACGTTATGGAAAATATTTGTGTACCTATGGTACTATTTGGTCCTTCTCTTGTTGTAGTGTGGTCAATCTTATGTACTGGTATTCATAGTTATCAACATGGTAATATTTTTCCTTGAGTGCATCCAAGTATTCCTCTATGGAACTTTCCTCCTAGTCATTTTCCCACCAATGTTTGACATGGGGGGTATCCTTGAGGAGTGGAAAGGTGATATTTTCCCTGTCGAAAAAATTGTGAACAAAGAAATAACATTCTAGCAGATTTAACCATCTTTCTAGGGCATCCGCATCTATCTGACCTTCAAATATGGGAATATCAAAGTTAACATGTATCTTGAAGGGATAATTTCCTTCAAAGTTGTCGCTTGATGAATATTTGCATGTTGCTATCATAAGGCGTTGAAGGATGTGGGGAATTTTTTCCATCATTTCGTCCCTTTGTCGCGTGAGAGCTTGATAAAGCAACATGTTAGTAGAATATTCTCCTTTTCTATTTTTATTTTCTTCCACCATGGAGGGTTTCTTGGGCATGCGAGAGCCATTTTCCTCAAGAGAGACAAGCTCGAAACCCAATTTTCTATACTCGGACCTCGTCAGGGACATGCACTCAAAAACGATCAAGAACAACATGCTTTGATACCACTGATCCAGATTATTTTTAGAATGAAATAAAAGCAGAGATATTACAATGAAATACACATAAATATTTATAGAAATAAATAAATACAACAATACATGATTTCTATTAATGAAATAAATGTACAGAGATTATAAAAATACAGAGTGCAAGACTCGCTAGAATGGTGGAAGCTTTATCTCTAAGAAGAGATGTGACGACTACGCTCATTCCCAAGAACATGAGTACAATGAGGATCTAAATAAATTTTTACAATAAACATGAATTCCGAAACCCTAGACATCTAGAAACCTAACCCTAGGATATGAAGTGCCAAATTTTATGTGGGTCCCATTGGGGTAAGTTAGTACATCAACTTCCCGGGGCCGTAACTTTTGCATACAATATTCATTTTAGGCGTGTGATAGCCTGTTGGAAAGGTATTTTTGATAAATACACATCATGCCATCATAATTTGACTTCATTAATAGTTTATTGTGGAAATCTTGAAAACTGTTGTTTAGGGACTCAAAACGGCCCCAGAAATATAGAAAGATGTACTAAGAGGAAAAATGCCAAAATAGGCTAGTTGGACTAGATGGGAGGCCACCAATATCCACCTGGATGTTGTGTATGGCTTCAATACATCCTCAAAAGTGAAAAACCCATAATTACAGAGAAGTGTCCCCATTACAGAGAAATGTGCTGAATTGAAAAATGTCAAGATGAGCCGGTTGGAATTTGGAATAGGTGGGTGGCCACCAATATCCACCTAGATCAAATGGATCAGCAAGAGGGAATTTATTCCAACAAAGAACCATTGTTTAAAGGATATTATTATTCTCTCTAGAAAATAAGAATTAAAATCTACATGTTGGCTCTTGGCTTTGATTTTTGACAATCTGTAGAAAATGGTTACACTGTACCAACAACTCCACCCATAGATACTGCAAGAAAGAAGAATTGCAATGACAACTCAAGAGCAATTAATTTCATTCTAGGAGGATTAAAAAATCCCATATTTATGAAGGTAATCCATTGTAATTAAGATAAAAGAGATCTGAGACAAACTGGAGGTTATATATGAAGGAGATATCGAAGTTAAGGAAGCTAAACTACAAACCTACAGAGCTCAGTTTGAAAATTTGAAGATGAAATAAGAAGAGAACATTGTTGAATACCTTCATAGAGTAGATGAGGTAGCTAATTCAATTAGAGAAGAAAGAGAAAAAATCTCAAACAAACCTATTGTACAAAATATCTTAAGGTCCTTACCTATGAGGTATGATGCTAAGATTTCCACAATTGAAGATAGACCAGAACTTGACAAACTCATAGTAGATGAGCTCCATGGAATTCTTACAACATATGAGATGAGGATAGGGAAGAAAAAACCATAAAAATGAGAAACATCCTTTAAGGAATCTAAAACAAAGAGGCAAGAGAAAAATACAAATGAAGAGTTATTAGATATATATGATGAAGAAGTTGCCAAATTCATGAAGAAACTCAAGAGAGGGACTGAGAAATACAAAGGAAATGTTCCTCTAATATGTTTCAACAGTGGAAAAATTGGACACTTTTCCAATAAATGTCCCTATCCTAAGCAGGAGGAAAATGATGATCAAATAACTTTCAAAGATCAGAAGAAGAAAAAAACCAAAGATAAAAGGATATTCTACAACAAGAAGAAATCTTTCTTTACTCCAGAAGACAATAGCTCATCTGAAGAAATTAAATAAGAGGAGCCAGAGATTCTGTTTATGGCAATGAAAACTCAAGATGATAATCATTTGGAATATGAATAAGAAGTGAACCTTGAGGAATAATTTATCCATTCAATTGAAGAAATAAGAAAATCTAAAAAACAAAACAAGTTACTAAGGGAACAACTTCTAGAGTTTGAAGAAACTATAAAATCAAGAGAAAAAGAGGTTTCCAAAATCATTAGTGACTCATAACAACTGATTATTGAGTTAAATAACCAAATCCAAGACACCAAAAGAAAAGAAGAAATCTTGAATAAATAACTCAATGAGAAACAAAAAACATGTAAGATATTGCAGGATGAAATAATTCAACTAAAAGGGAAACTAGAAAAAGGAGACATTTAGTCTAAGTTTGAAAAAAAATCAAAAATTTGGAAAAACATTCTTAGCAGTCAGAGATCATCAACGGATAAGAAAGGACTCAGATATGATCCCTCTACAGAACAAAAGAATTACAAGAATCCAATTAACTATGCAGATTCTCTTTAAAAATCCATAAGAAGAGAAGAAAATAAGACACAGATAATACCATTGAAAATTGTCCCAATTAAACAAAAATTTGCACTCCCT
>JASDQU010105756.1:77909-101570 GCA_032191745.1 Picea mariana | reverse complement strand
CAAATGCAGAAATAAAACATAGAAGATACACAATACAATAGGGACATAGCCGACACTGGGTGAACCATGTATATCTATGTCTCTATTGTATTGTGTATCTTCTATGTTTTATTTCTGCATTTGTTTTATTTTATTACTATGCGATCCTATTTTTTAATAATTTGTATCTGAGAGAAAGGTAACTCACAGGAAAAGAGGGTTCCTTATTCGAGTGGGAGAAATCGCGGAAGATGGAAAGTTTAGGGTCGAAAAATTTAACGGCCAAAACTATTTTTCTGAGTCTTAGGAAGTAGATTCAGGGGCTTCATTTCATGCAACACCACATAGGAAGCATTTTCTAGATTATGTTCAAGGTGATTTTGGACATGTTCATTTGGGTGATGATGCACCATGAAAAATTGTTGGAATGGGAAAGGTAAAAATAAAGAAAAGAAATGGAAACCAATGGTTGTTTAAAGAGGTAAGACATGTTCCAGATCTAAGAAAAAATCCCATTTTAATAGGGCAGTTAGAAAGTGAAGGTTGTTTATCCATATTTACAGATAAGGTGTGGAAGGTCACCAAAGGATCATTGGTGATAACAAAATGAGAGAAGGTAGGTACATATTGGTAATACTGACTCTTCTATCTCTTTAGCTTCTACAAAAGTGGATACAACACTGTGGAATCATAGGCTTGGACACATGAGTGAGAAGGGGATTCAAATACTTCACAAAAGAAATTTTTATTTTTTTCCATATCTTAAACAAATTGATTTGGATTTCTGTGAGCATTGTTTTTATGGAAAACAAAAGGGAGTAATATTTCTCAGAGTTAGGAAAGAAAAGAAGAGTGAAAGGTTAGATATTGTGCATACATATGTATGGGTACCATCTCAAGTATTATCTCTTGGTATATATCGTTATTATGTTACTTTTATTGATGATGAAAGTATAAAAACTTGGGTTTATTGCATTTGACAAAAATATGATGTTTTTGATACTTTTAAGAAATGGAAAGCTTTGGTTGAGAATGAGATAGAAAAAAGGTTTAAGTGTCTCATATCAAATAATGGAGGAGAATATTTCAGCAAGGAGTTTGATGATTACTGTTCATACCATGGGATTCGTAGAGAGAAGACAGTTCCAGGAACACCACAAGAAAATGGTGTGTCAGAAAGGATGAACAAGACCATCATGGAGCATGCAAGGAGTATGGGATTGCATGTTGGTCTACCCTTATAGTTATGGGAAAATTTTGTAGATAATGTTGTTTCCTTAATAAATAGAGGACCTTCAATCTCTTTGGATGGTGGAATTCCAGAGGAGTCATGGACAAGTAATAAGATAAACTATTCTTTTTTGAAGACTTTCAGTTATGAAGAATTTGTCCATATTGATAAAGAAAATAGACCATGTAATATCCTCAAATATTAGAATATTAAATTCTAAGTGAACTTGGAAATAAATTTCTGTTTTTGGAAAATTTGGATTTGGAAAATCCGAATTTGGAATTTTTATTGCTGTAATTAATAATTCGATGACTGTTGGGAAAAGATTTGACTAGCCCAACTAACCTTTTTTATTTTGACACATGTGAAAGACAAACTTTTAATAAATTAAATGCTAGAACACAAATGGAATAACCATGTTAAAAATCGTTGACCATGACTTCATGAGTGGGGAACAAGTTTGAGTTACCTCAAGGATGATTTTTACAAGTGGAAAATGTGGAATTTGACCACTAGTGTTACGAGGAAAATATCTCTCTATGGATAGGGTAAACCACAATAGATGGAAATGACCGTAGAAATCAACTCTCTTCTCAAGTATGCTATGAAAACAAATATGCTAGCCAGACAAGATAAAATTCCTACCTCATCCATACGTTCAATGAAGTCCATCATTGAGCACTTGACCCAAAGCACTATACTTGCAACTAGTCCTCAACAACCAAACAAAGAAAGCATATGGTGATATTATATGATGTTAACACATTCAATAGCATAATCCATTAATAAAGATGACAAATACACCCATGGAATAATAATTCAAATATTTGCAAGATATCAATTGGATGGGAAAATAATATTTCTATTAATATATGATCAACATAAGTGAAAATGTTACAAACTTTTGTGTCTTCACGGTTTGGAACCGAGAAACTAAGTTCCTTCCAGTTGGGCCTCCACCACTTCAATCCTCCACCAAAGGCAAGCTCATAATAGAGAAGCAATGAGGCTCTCAATCAATAGGGGAAGAGCTTGGGGGCTGAACACTATGTTCAGACTTAAAGGACAAAGGGATGCAGACTCAATATGAAGTAAATAATTTCTCCAGAGTAACTTTGCTCTCAAAGTTGATTTTTTTCTCTTCTTTCCATAGCTCAGTATTGACCCATTTATAGCCTTCAAAATGGAACTGAAGGCCGAGTCAAAACGTTTTCAGTATATGGAAGGCAAAGGATCATAGATCTCTTGTCGTGACATGGAAACCATACATTAATTTTCATTTTCTGGCACAAATCTCGATGTACACGGACTATAGTAGAGCAGCCTGCGTATATGCATGCTATATAGTAGGCAAGATGCATAAATGTGGAAAAATATGTATTTTTAGCTCTAGATGTTACAAACAAGGATGACAAGTCTGCATAGGGAAATGGAAAAATTCCCTCTGTCCAAGATTGCATAGGGTGAGGAAAATCTTTCTATAACATATGCCCCCTAATGTATGAGGTCAGAGGAGTATCTATGATGGCTGAAACACATTATAAACAAACCAGAAATGGAGTGATGGGGAACCAGCTAGAATAACTAGTTGCTCATTACATTTTCTACTGCTTTGCATACATGGCTGCCAATAGAATTACACTGCAGATCCATGTGAAAATATACCAAACAACTTTCCATGGCCATGAATAGGAAAATATAAGTGCGGTTACATGCCAAAAATTGTCATAGTCACGAACAAGGCCTAATAGAACCAGTCTCTAAACCAATCTGAAGATATCGATATACAATGGAGTAAAATCTGATCTCCCATGACCACTGAAGTCATATAGGTACTGGTTCAATGAAAAGGAAGCAACAACTCAGGAAAGTTGTGGCCACATACTGATGTCTTCAAGTCTTATACACAATCCACCAAGGGTGAAAGTATACATTATGTGAATAAAGGAGTTTAGGTTGAACACAATGAGACATCATTTTAGTACTGGTCATTGAGGTATACCATTCAAAAACACAAGACAACCTACCGATAATGAAAGTAGATATCAATGCACTGAGTACATTCTTACAAGTGTGAATAAAGGAGTCAGTGTCGAACACCTAAAGAATCCATCGATCAGGAAACATTGATGTATTCCCAACTGTCGATGGTGAGAGAACCTGCCACTAATGAATACAAGCCTCAATGTACTCATAGGACTCTAGGTCCCGTTTCCAAAATAAATGAGTTGAATTCGATGGAAGGAGACCCATTGAAAGGAGAGTATCAAGGAATCTCTCATCATTCATCATGAGGAACAAAGTAGGAGCTTCGTGATTTCGAGGAAATCGAAAGAAGAACATATTCATGAACCAACAACCCTGTGCATCTTTCTCATGTTCCAATTACAAGAGGTACATGAAAAAGACCCTATGAATAACAAACAATGATGAAAACTATTGACAAAGGCGAAGAAACCACCAATAAGGATAACGACATCCAAGACACTGCACAAATCTCAATGTGTGAATAGATGTCTTTCCGTCGAACACAAGGGAAACCACCCATTCAATGACCAATGATGAAGTGCCAACTGTTGGGTTCAAGGTTACCTACCAATGATGAAAGTAGGACCAGGGTGCATGATAGGACTACAATATCATGTGATTCTGAGACAAACTGAGGGTATGGCCAACATGCAAAGTTAAGAGTTCTGAGAAGTGGCCGACACAAGTTGATAGACTTCCTTTGAACAAGAGCATGAGATGTATGGAGGAATTCAGTAGCATAGACTTAATGATGAAACCATGAGATGCAGGAGGCATCAATTAAATTCTCTATAGGGACTGGAAGAGTAACCAATCAGTAGAGAAGACTCTATAATGAGTTCATCTTCCTAAGGCCATGCTAATCCAAAAATTATGATGATGAATGGAATCAAATAACTTTGTGCTCTATTCAAAGGAGACAAGACTATTGCCAATATAAGATAATACTCCATTCCCTACCATATGTTTTTGTTTTTTCATAACAAATGAATGCTATGATACAGAGGAGGAAACGAGTGTCGCAAGTAAGAAAAACTAGTTCCAGTAGTGGAACATACCTATTCTCAATGCAAGGATATGCATGCAGGAGATGGAAACTCGGGGGAATGTTCCCTCCTAGGTATAGGGTGTCAAATTGCAAAGGATATAAATGCGGCTCTTCTTGGCTGAGGATGAAAAAACTATTGAGGCAAACAGTTTATAACACAAAGTGAGAATCGACTATAGGCTCAATACTGCAAGCAAGGGCATGAGATGCAATCACATCTTAATGCCAAAAAAATGTCCTTTTTTATGTCATTTAGTTTACTTGGTGTGAAAAAGGGATAATTTTGTGCCAATTAGAGGCCCTTTCAAATCCAATTTATGAGTGTGAAAGAGACAAGTTTTGTTGGCACAGGGGAAGACCCACTGTTCAATGCTTTAGAGCGCACCAACAAAGCCCTAACTACCAGCCCTTTCGGCAACACCTACGAAGCAGATGAAGTCTCACCCGAGGTAGAGGCAGGGGTGGTTGCAAGACTCAGGTGTCTGCAACCTTAGTTGGGACACACATCTGTGATTATCTTTCCTACAATGCACTTAGCATCAATTTTTCCTTAATATACGTTCATTAATCAACTTCACAGAAGGCACAAAGAATCACAATGAATACTTATACTAAGTACTTATCCACATAAAGATAGGTTAGATTCAACAGATCAAGCACTGAGCATCTCATATATCATATCTAATGTTCATTCATTCTTCAACAGCACAAAGCATACTAGATCTACTTAACCACATCAATCACTTAGCCAAGAAATAGATAAATACATAAGAGCAAAGCGAAAAAAAACATACAAACAGTTATCGTGGTTCACCCCCACCCTGGGGCTACATCCACAAAGTCTTATTTATATTATCTTGGTCAAGCAGTTACAACACAAAGCTTAATGATCCTTACTTTGCACATGACAAAAGATCTGCATAGCTTGCTAGATCCTTCTTCCTTTTTCTTCAGCACAAGACTACAACCAATTGCACTTAGCTTTCCGATACCATGCATAGAGCACTCTAAGATACATCCGATCACACAGATCCAAATACTAGCACTAAGATTCCATTCATACATCACAAAGATGTACTATGTTACTATCTCTCTCTATCTTACTATCTATATTGCCTATTTATAGATTACAAAATGGGCCTAAACATGGGTAAACCCACAGGCCGACATCCCTTTCCCATTACATCAACCCAAAAACCCTAAAATAGACCCCAAAATAGGTCTTGCTTCCTTATTTTATGCTTCGTGTTGTGCTCCTTCCTTGGCAAGCTATCGTAATCCCAAAAGTGGTCAAGTATGACCAAGTACTCTTCAAAACTTGTTCAAGGGCCAATAGGCCCCCAACACTCACCTGTGACTCATCCCGAGTCACTCAGGTTTGACCAATTTCAGTTTGAATGCCTTGAGCTTGGCTCTAGCGGCTTCGACCTGCTGCAGTGCGACAACCTCTTGTTCAGTAAATTCCTAGATTACTGTGTCATTGAACGGTCCTTCCAGGTGTTGTTCTACGGTGATGGTACCCTGTTCGAGTTCAGCTCCCTAGCTTTCAAGTTCGACGAACAGTTGACATGCCTTCTCTTGGAGTGGTTTCAGTCGCTGAGAAATGTCCATTACTTTACTTTGCATCATGTGTACTTGTTGTTGGGATGTGCGTTGCTCTGCGAACCTCTTAATTATTTCGACTGGATTCACGGACTTCAGTTGCGCTTGTAGCACATCTGCATGCTGCTTTGCTTCTTGGAGCTGTGCCTCCAATGTCTGCAATTATGGATTCTCTACAAGAGTTTCATAGGTCTAGGTGCTTCTGGTGCTTAGCTGCCTACATTCCGAAGCCAAAGTTTTTAATCGGGAGACTACGCTTCGAGCAGTGGCCTCTCTTAGATATCTTATCTCTTGGGGTGTCTCAGGCACGGTGTATATCTCTAGGTTCGTGATGCGCTTTTGAAGTTGTTGAATTACTGCTTCCAGCTAGGTCACTTTCTACGGAAGACGATCTCCCATCTTCACTTCTATGATTGTCATGGAGCATAGTGCCTTATCAACTCTTTCTTGTGTTTCAAGTTTCTCTGCTAGCAACTAGTCCTTACTCTGCTAGCAATTGGTCCTTGCTCTGCTGTAATTGGGATTTTTCCTCCTCCCATTTTTCTTGTAAGTCAAGTTGCACCTGTGTGGAATTTATTTTTTGCTCTTCATGTGTGCTATGTGCTTGCGCCAAATATTGGGTGGCTTTCGCTATGTCTTCTTGAGCTCGTCGAAGGTGAGCTTCGACTTTTTCGACGATCTGGCATAATTGTGTGGGCTCATCGCTTGTTCTTGATATTTCCATTGCTATCGGTGTCATAGGAATTGCTTGGTTGGACTGAAGTGCTTACTGCGCTTCTTTAAATTCACCCGTGATCCAGTGGAATAGCTCCTCCTGCTTTGCTTCTTTCTTTTCCATGAGCTCTAATGAAACATCATTCATTGCGGTAATTAGGAAGTCAAAACCTTCCAGGGTAAGCGTAGTCTTAAGCATGGTCTAGGTGGCCTTAGTTTTCTTTCTGGATGAGGGCCTCGGTGGGGTAGTCTTCCTTTTCTTGGGAGGATCTGCCTTGTCCCTAGGTGGGGTAACCTCGCCTTTTCTCTGTTCAAATTCTGTGCCCCCTAGTTCTTCCTCATCACCTCCCTTCGCAGGTGATAGTGAATTAGTCTTCATGGATGTGCTGTGGATATATTGAACTTCCACATCCTTCTTAGGCTTGCGTGGTCCTAGTGTATCTGGAGAAAATTGAAGCAAGAATAGGAGAAAATCGAAGGGTTTGATCTCTAGAAACTTGGCTCCCTCGGGTAGTTCCCATGCGATGAAGGCGATGAGTATGAGAAACCAGCTAAAGTGGAACTCATACCCTTGGTCTTGCACTTGTCTACAGTAAAGCTCTAGTTGATTCATGAGGTATTTCACCCAGTTCATTTGTAGTCCCTCCGCGCACTTCTTTGCGAGGTCAACTACAAATCGGTTCTGTTGCTATCCAATGGTTTAGTGGTAACCCATAACTGCCTTTCTATCCATTCGGAGCGGCGGTCGAATGGGTATATTAGTTCCAACGGCTATATTTCTTCATCATGGCGAAGTACTCTCTGTCATTGTTCTGATATCTCGATGAAGATCCAATTCTGTAATTCTTCTTGCTATGAAGTGTCCTCTAGAACCTCCTGTAACCTTACAGTATTAGCCCTCTTCTTTCTTAACTTCCTAGCCTTCTTCCCAGTGAGTTTCATCTTAGTAATGCTTTTACCATTCTAATGTGTATCTTCTGTGGTCTTAGTTACTTCGTGCTGTGGAAAATCTTTCTTATGGTTCTTTGATAATACCATTTTTGTATCAAAAATAGGTAACTCTGTCTTCTACAGATCCTCAATTGTTCTCTTAGCTTCGACACCGGAGGTAATAATATTAAATATCTACGATCTGCTCTTCTATTCTTCAATCAAGTGCACGATCCTTCTAGTCATAAAGTCTTCTAACTCTTTCTTCTTCTGTTCCAAAGATTTTTCTTCTTCTCTTCGTCTGGCCTGTTCTCTATCAATCAAGGGTTCTCTTATGAGCATGGTAAATGAGGCGGTGTCTTCAAAAAATTTAATGACATCGAAGTCTTCCTCTGTCGAAGTTCCATTGACAGTCATAGGTATTCGGGTGAGACTTCCATATAGGGTTACTAGCTTTCCTATGAAGAAACTTGTTCCTCCCAAGGAAGGAATCACGACAGGCTTTCCTATAGCCTCCCAAGTTCTTTCTGGAATAATGTTCACTTATGCTTCTTCATCAAGAGTACAATCAATGTCAAAGTTCCCTATTCTTGCTTCGATTTTCTCCTTTTCTTTGAATATCTCTGATAGCCTAACATGTCAGTGGTCATTCAAGGTATCTTTCATCTATAGCAATATCTTTTCTGATTCTTTCTGGGTTTCTGCTATAATCTTGGTCTCTTGATCTCCCTCAGGGCTGGCTTGTTCCATATTTAGCTTTTCAAGCCTAGCAATCATTCTAGGGAAATCCAATACTTCATGGTCTATAGCCTTACAATAGAGGAGACTAAGTCTTCTCCCAGGGAATTCTCTAGCAAGATGTCTTGGTCTTCTGCAGCTATAACCGAGGGTTAATCCTCTCTTTTGTTTAAATGTTCCCCAACTTCTTCTGTACTGCACACCAGGTTCATGGTAGCTAGCCTGCAAAAAAATCTTTCTAGGATCCTGCATCCACTTGCTAGTCCAAACATTCTTTCTATGCATAGGTATAACATATCTATCACTATACTTATCAGATCTATTCATATCAATCTTTCTTTCATCTATTAATGCCCTAGTTTTGAAGCTAGGACAAAATCTATCAAACATACCTAAATCCATGCTTTAGAAACAAAAATTTCCACTTATCTTACTTCTATAGAGAACAAAGCTTCCAGATCTAAGACTTTTAAGTATTATTACCTTTATCAAAGCATAGAGCTTGCAGATCTTACCTTTTTCTTGCAGATTTGACCTCTTTCTTTCAGAAATTTCCACTTTTACTTTTCTTAGAGCACAAAGCATTCAGATATTTCTTCTTTTCTTTGGATCTGATCTTCCTGTCTCCAGATCCGACCTTATTCCTAGCACAAAGCTTCACAGGTCGAGTAAAAATCTGCACACTAGGGAAACAGATCTATGCATAGAGCTTTATTTTGCACAAAATTTCTTTTTCCTCAGTTGCCCGCAATCACAGTTTCAGGTCCCTGCAACGGAACCATTTGTTGGCACAGGGGAATACCGAGGGTTCAATGCTCAAGAGTGCACCAACAAAGCCCTAACTACCGACCCTTTTGGCAACACCTGTGAAGCAGATGAAGTCTCACCTGAGGTAGAGGCAGGGGTGGTTGCAAGACTTAGATGTCTGTAACCTTAGCTGGGGCACATATCTGTGATTATCTTTCCTACAATGCACTTAGAATTAATTATTCCTTAATATACATTCATTAATCAACTTCGCAGAAGGCACAGAGAATCACAGTGAGTACTTATACTAAGTACTTATCCACATAAAGATAGGTTAGATTC
The DNA here is from genome assembly GCA_032191745.1 of Picea mariana. Classification (NCBI taxonomy): domain Eukaryota; kingdom Viridiplantae; phylum Streptophyta; class Pinopsida; order Pinales; family Pinaceae; genus Picea; species Picea mariana. The sequence goes on along the minus strand of JASDQU010105756.1, from coordinate 92,211 downwards.
AACAGATCAAGCACTGAGCATCTCATATATCAGATCTAATGTTCATTCATTCTTCAACAACACAAAGCATACTAGATCTACTTCACCACATCAAGCACTTAGCCAAGAAAGAGATAAATACATAATAGTGAAGCACAAAATACCATACACACAGTTACTGTGGTTCACCCCCACCCTGGGGCTACATCCACAAAGTATTTTTTATATTATCTTGGTCAAGCAATTACAACACAGAGATTAATGATCCTTACTTCGCACATGACAGAAGATCTGTGCAGCTCACTATATCCTTCTTCCTTTCTCTTCAACACAAGACTACAACCAACTGCACTTAGATTTTTGATCCCATGCATAGAGCACTCTAATATACATCTGATCACATAGATCCAAATACTAGCAGTAAGCTTCCATTCATACATCACACAGATGTACTATATTACTATCTCTCTCTATCTTACTATCTATATTGCCTATTTATAGATTACAAAATGGGCCTAAACGTGGGTAAACCCACGGGCCGACATCCCTTTCCTGTTACATCAACCCAAAAAACCTAAAAAAGACCCCAAAATAGGTCTTGCTTCCTTATTTTCTGCTTCACGTTGTGCTCCTTCCTTGGCAAGTTGTCGTAGTCCCAAAAGTGGTCAAGTATGACCAAGTACTCTTCAAAACTTGGTCAAGGGCCAACAAGTTTACTCGGCAATATTTTCTCTTTTTGAAGACGAGTTGGAAAAGAGATTAAATTAAACTCGGTTGGGATTCCTCTAGATAAAAGACATCATGTTTATGAGTGAGAAATGAGGCTCAACATAAAGTCATGTACTAGCTATAAGGGAATCCCGATCCTAGGAAAAATCTTTGCATGGGCACCAAATGCAGTAGAAGATCTGACTAGGGAACCCATGTTTGGTAAGTCTCTACCACTCGATAATGACACTACTTATAGAAGATGGAAGGTTTTGTGTTGCAACAAGTGGGTTTGTACCTAAGGGATAACAAGTGATAGTTATAGGATAATGCGAAAAATCATGATTGAATGGATACCTATCCTATATGTTGGGTGGTGAAAATACCTGCCCGTGGTGATGAACGACCAACATAACGTTGAAATCTGCAAGAATACATGGTGAAAACTAAAAAAAAACAACTCAATCCACTTATGTATTAGTCCATTAGGAAAAAAAATAACTCAAAACTATAGAAAGTGGGTAAAAAATGTTATAAATAGTATCAAAAACCAAAAATTACTATGTCATTTTGATTTTTTACCCGAATAGTGAAAATTGGACCAAAATACCTCCGATATTCAACAGGTGATTATGGGAGTGTCAGGAAATGGAATCATAAACCGTATCGACCAGGTAATTCCTCTTCCCCTCCTCTTCATCTCTAGTGGATTAAATTTTTAAATTAGGTTCCAAATTTTGAGAAATTTAGGGCGTAAATTGTGTAATTAAGTGTACGTGGGTTGTCCCTTATCGAGTCGCATATACAATGGGTTATACGTGCATGTGAAAACTACAGGGCACGTATGCCCAACCCTATACGTGACTGTAAGTGAAGCAAATCACGTACAAGCACATAATCAATGATTTCAATGGTTTTTAACTTGAATTTTGACTTTTCTCTGGCAGGATGGTGCTTGAATGGAGGGAAAGAGAGCACGAGGAGGTCAATGCTGCTGTGGAAAGATATCTGGGTGCCCAAATGTCCTTGAAGATATGTAGCTTATATAAATTTTGGGCACTCAAAGGGATGAGGGCCTAGGTGAGGTTGCTTGAAATGATTGTGGGTTACTTGGACCCTGACAGTGAAAGCTTCAATCTCGATGGGAAACCATTCAGAATTGAAGTAGAGGATATCTACTTTTTGAATGGACTATCACTCCGGGGTGAGGTCGTAAAACTCAAATCATGGGGAGCAGGGAGCATAATGAAAATAGAGGAGTGCATAGATGCCCACTGTGTAGCAGGGACTCCTAAGGTCGAGAGTCAACTCCCCATCCGAGCGATAAATAATCTCAGCCTCAAGATTATCATCCTCGTATTGACCAGGATCACAGGTTCAAATTCTTTGCACTAGGCATCGAGTTCGCTCATGTTCTATGCAGTAGAGTGTTTGAAACCCACAGTATATGAATGATGTACCTCACTACTGGAAAATATGAAGAGCCAATTGACAGAGTGCAAATAGGGGAGTAAGAGGAATTTTCGGCTTACCTCTATCTTATGCAGTTTATTCTTCGAGTGAGTTCCAGGTTTGGGACCTAGAGTCAAGATTCTTCTAAGAGGACCTTGTGATCTAGCCATGGCAGGATGGACCGAGGTAATGAGATGGAAGGGGGGAGGTAGGGTGCCCACACCCTACAATGAGGATTTATTCTACTGTGGCAGCGACAGGTCATTGCTCTGGATGACTATCCCTATGTGGGAATCGACTTCAGAGGGGATCTACACATGCCACTCCCACCAGGGATAGCCTACAGGGACATAGGTATGTCAAATGTTTTTAAATATTTCATTTTTTTGTATTTTTGTATAGTATAAGAAAAATATTTTTGGATGATGCTTAAGTACTAAGTAGACACTTGTGTAACGCAGACATGGGTCCACGACGATCGGAAGGGATTCCTCGACATTGACGGAGGAACCAGGGAGACGAGGCAGAGGGAGGAGAAGTTGAAAGAGTCCTACAAAACGTGCAGGGAAACTTGTCTCGTTTGACTCATAGGATTCCCATGGTTCAGGTAGAGGATCTGTCGGAAGCCATGCAATAGAAAGTGGTTGGCGTGCCCAGAGATTTGGTGCGACTCTTTTGGCATCTTGCAAATGTTGTATTTTGTTACCATGACACACATCTGACACCACATGCATTGATGTCATGGATATTGTAGTATCGATTGTATATGTGTATTGAGGGTATTAGCCCCAATTTTTTACTATAAACACCATATTTTTTGAAATATATATAAAATAGGGATCTTTAGCTTTACTTATATTTACAATGTGTACATTGATGAGATGGTTTTCTTTGCTTTAGTTATGTGACAAATGCCAATCTAAAAAAAAATTAGAATAAGCATCAGATACATGATTAGAACTCCTAGGAATGTGATAATAAGTAATAAAATCAAATTGTCGTTCTAAAAGATGTACCTGTAGGAATCGTCAGAGTAAAGTAGGATCACGCACACGATAACTGTCGTTCAACTGACATACTACTAACTGGGTGTTATCACTCCAAGAAATCAGTCCACTGTAGAAGGGTGTAAGCTTGGTAACTTTAAAAGATCAATAAGGTGGAGGAAAAGAGGATTAGATTGGATGACATTATAAACTCATATTCATTAGAAATACATCAGTCACTTGAAAGACCAAGGCTTTCAACTATGTAACTCGACAATTTTACTTTAATTTGTGGAAGCATGGAGAAGACCTATTATGCTGATAGAAATACCTAAAAAATAGTATATGTGAATGGCCAGTAATGATAGGTAAAATACTCTTCACACCAGCAAAAACATGTATAAGATTGCATATAGTATATGGCCAGACCCAATAGGTAAATACTTGCAACTTTATCTTATGAATGCACCAATAGGATAACAACTATCTGACATTAATACAAACATCAGAAGCAGAGTATATAAGTTTAGTATACCAACGAAGAGATGGGATGACAACCTTTTGTCATTGAATATACATAAACTTGGAAAGAAAGGAAATGGAAAACTAAGTAACATAGTGAAAGAAGCTTGATGTCAAGATATATTAATGGACATCTCTAAAGGATGAAATATACAAGTCTTCAAGAAAAGAACCCACAGTCCTGAGACTGTTTCCTCCTCCTGGTGCATCAAAGGTTTCTGGCTTTATAGCCTTTACATCACAATTTCAAGATCCTATAAAAATGGATCTGAAAAATAAATAAAATTGAAAATAATCAAAAAGTGTATGACAAGTAAGATCACTGTAGGTAGAAATGACCCTCTTAGCATTATTTGGCAGTCTGCAGGTGAAGATCATGGAACTCAAGATCTTTGTTTGACAGCTGGGTGATTTTTGTTAAGAAAAGAAATTCCATTTGTCTTCATTACCTTATCATATGTCTTCAAAACTTGATGAGGAAGATAATATGACTTCTGATAATTATTATCTTTATTTTAAAACCATTCCCACATGTTTTCTCAATCAAAAAATGTGATCTGGGCAAAAATAGTAGCTTTCTACCCTATTCTGTGCAGAAATTTATGGAAATATTCTGTTTAAAGATTGACCTATATCTCTCAAATAAAACTAGCTTTGTACAAAATGGAAGAGGCTTTTGTATATTGGTTTGTTTTGAGAAAAAAACCTTTCTCAGTTCTTGGATATTCATTTTAATTTTCTCGGGATCTGCATTTCAAAAACATGTGTCAAACAGGGAAATTCTGAGATCCGAAAATTAGGGCTTAGAGATGAATTCAAATCTCCCAATATATGACACTTGTAGAAAAACTAAGAGAGGTTATTTTTCTTTGATGTGTTAGTAACAAAATCCTCCGCCCATTTCTCAAAATGATTCTCCAGTCACTCAGAATCATCATTTGAAAATCATGACTTACCACAGTAAAAACAAACTCTTCTTCACTTTCGGCGGCTCATTTTCCCTTGAAAATCTGATTTAGCTGCCGAAAGCTCTAAATTTCGGTGGCTCACAACACTATAAAATTACCATTTAGCCGCTGAAAGATAAAATTTATTTTTTTTCTATTTTATGAGGTGAAATCTTCATTTTATTGAATTGATATGATTATAATCCTTTGTCAAAGACTTCATGAACTTCAAACCTAAAAATAGATCTTCTACCTAATGCTCCTCTTATCATGTGATTTGGAAATAATTTTCAATTCATTTTTTATCACTAACATCTGGCTCCAACTGGGATGGATACCTCCCTGTGAGGTTTCCAAGAACCATATGTCCAATGCCTTTCCTGGAAAATAAAAACTAAACTTAATGTCTAATGTTCCATTGGGCATGGAGTCAGCGATTCACCTCTTTCTGAAAATATTTCATGACCTGTATAAATGATCTCTATAAATCTTCAAGAATTCCTTTATTCACACAAAATAACTGATACATCTACTACAAAATGGAGAAAATAAATGCTCATGCAATGAGCTTATTTCCTACCCTACTCTACTCTAACCAGTTTTGCAATTGGTTAAGTGAACGTTGATTTCCATAGCAGCCATCCAAGCAATTTTAACACTGAAATAATCTTATCATTCACACTGATTAATAGCCGACGTTTGAAGTGTAACAAGAATGATAAGAAGTTATTCACAAAACCAAACTCACTTGGGAAAACTGATAAGTTAAAAAAATCTAAATCTTTCAAATTTTTTGAAATATAGCATTCTATGAAGACATCCATCGGGTCTTTGAAACAGAAATCAGAAACTTGTTGATCTTTGGGAAATAACTATACATTTATGGCAGTCTCATGCTCCTCCATGACTGTTCCTTTGCTAGAAAACTGATCATATTTTTGTTCCCTTGAAATGAGATCTTGTTTATCAATCATAATAATTTTCTCTTCGGAAAAGTGCTTAGAAGATGATGATACATCAATGTTTAAGTCATGTGAATAACAATCAACAGAAAATATATAATTGTTCATGAAATCATTAGTTATCATAGGCTCCACTTGGCTTTCAAACTGATTATAGACTTCAGGCTCATATCTATCTTTAATGCATTCTACAAATATTGAAAAATATGATTCACAATCTGAAATAAATTTACCTGTTGGCTGTTGTTTCAAAAATGCCTCATAGTCATAACCTTCCTGCTTAAAATCTGAATTATGCTTCCATTCTTACTGTTGTCTCAAATTTGCTTCATACTCATTGTCTTTTTGCTACAACTCCTGTGCATGCAGATCTTCAAAATATGCTTTCTCTCGAATCTTATTGCTAGCACAAATGTTCTCCTCCACCTCTTGAGCATCTTCAAACAAGTTCCTTAGTGATGAATACTTCCTTTCTAGCAGAAGAAATACAAGTTCATTATGCTGAGCCATAAGATAGTATACCATGGAAACAATCTCAGTAGGTCAAATCTCCAATGGCATGTCATAATATGTTCTATATAACCTTTTGTTGAAAATAATCAAAGATTCTTCCTTCTCTCTCTTCAAAGTACAAAAATCATCAAGGTACTGATCAAGACATTTATTTTCACCCCAATGTTTTGAAAAAACATAATAAAAATCAGTCCACAAACCGATTGAACTAGGTTCGAAAAGTCTAAACCATAAAGCAACTTCTCCGGTTAGAGATTTACTAAATAATCTCATAACAATATCTTCGTGAACAATTTCCAGATTATCAATAAAATTTACAAAAGCCTCTAAATGTTTTTCAGCTGAAATATGATTCTCTCCGATAAAATGAGGAAGGTACTCAACAAAATATGGAGGATAAGGGTGAAGATGAGCTGGTAGTTTGAGAGGTTTAAACACCCTTTGTCTAATCTTAGACTAAAATTCTGTGGGTTGGACACAAGGTTTAACGATCTGATGACAAGGCTTAGGAGAAATAGGTGAAGCTAATGAAATTTGAGATGATTTAGATTCAAATTCATCATTCTCATGGTTACAAGGCTGATTAGTTTCAAGAGAGATTTGTATGCAAAGCTCATCTTTATGGACATGTTGAGGGAAAGAAATAGTATCAACATCAACAACATAAGGAGGCTGCAAGGTTTCTTCTTGTAAATATGGATTTATAAAATATGGATGATAATCTTCGGAGTATACAAAACATAGGATAATTATTTTAACATGTGAAGGGAAAAATATAAAGGAGCTGATAAAGAATAACAACAGTTCGTAAAGTAAAATGATGAACTGGTACCTAGATTTTGAATTTAGCCTCTTCATCTTCTATCAGTCAGATACTCCCTAGTGGAGTCTTGAACGTGGAGTCACCAGGAAAATGATTACGGTTGATTCTAATGTCTGTCTCTTGTTTTCCATCAAGAAACAGATCTATGTCGTTCTCCTAGGGAAACTCTGCTTTCACTTTCATATCCTCAACAACGACGCCATTTTGTTATCACTCCAAGAAATCAATCCCTGACTATAGAAGGGTGTAAGGTTGGTAACTTTAAAAGATCAATAATGTGGAGGAAAACAGGATTAGATCAGATGACATTATAAACTCATATTCATTAGAAATACATCAGCCACTTGAAAGACCAAGGATTTCAACTATGCAACTCGACAAGTTTACTTTAATTCGTGGAAGCATGGAGAAGACCTATTATGCTGACAGAAATACCTAAACAATAGTATATGTGAATGGCCAGCAATGATGGGTAAAATACTCTTCACACCAACAAAAACATGTATAAGATTGCATATAGTATATGGCCAGACCCAACAGGTAAATACTTGCAACTTTATCTTATGAATGCACCAATAGGATAATAACTATCTGGCATTAAGAAAAACATCAGAAGCAGTGTATATAAGTTTAGTATACCAACGAAGAGATGGGATGACAACCTTCTATCATTGAATATACATAAACTTGGAAAGAAAGGAAATGGAAAACTAAGTAACATAGTGAAAGAAGCTCGATGTCAATATATATTAATGAACATCTCTAAAGGATGAAATATACAAGTCTTCAAGAAAATAAACCACATTCCTCAGACTGCTTCCTCCTCCTGGTGCATAAAAGGTCTCCGGCTTTATAGCCTTTACATCACAATTTCAAGATCCTATAAAAATGGATCTGAAAATAATTAAAACTGAAAATAATCAGAAAGTATATGACAATTAAGATCACTGTAGGTCAAATTGACCCTCTTAGAATTATTTGGTAGTCTGCAGGTGAAGATCATGGAACTCAAGATCTTTGTTTGATAACTGGGTGATTTCTGTCCAGAAAAGAAATGCAATTGGGTTTCATTACCATATCATATGCCTTCAAAATTTTATGAGGAAGATAATCTGATTTCTGATAATTATTATCTTTATTTTAAAACCATTCCCACATGTTTCCCCAATCAAAAAACACGATCTAGGCAAAAATAATAGCTTTCTTCCCTCTTCTGTGTAGAAATTTCTGGAAATATGCCGCTTAAAGATTGACCTATATCTCTAAAATCAAAACAATTGTGTACAAACTGGAAGAGGATTTTGTATATTGGTTTGTTGTGAGAAAACACCTCTCTCAGTTCTTGGATATTTGTTTTCATTTTCTCGGGATCTACATTTCAAAAACATGTGTCAAACAGGGAAATTATGAGATCCGAAAATTAGGGCTTAGAGATGAATTCAATTCTCCCAATATATGACACTTGTAGGAAAAATGAGAGAGGTTGTTTTTCTTTGATGTGTTAGTAACAAAATCCTTTGCTCGTTTCTCAAAATTATTCTCCAGTCGCTCAGAATCATCATTTAAAAATGATGACTCAAAACAGTAAAAACAAACTCTTCTGCACTTTCGGCGGCTCATTTGCCCTCGAAAATCTGATTTAGCTGTCGAAAGCTTTGACTTTCAGCGGCTCACAACACTGTAAAATTACCATTTAGCCGCTGAAAGATAAAATTTATTTTTGGTCTATTTTATGAGGTGAAATCCTCATTTTATTGAATTGATATGATTATAAGACTTTCTCAAAGACTTCATGACTTTCAAACTTAAAAATAAATCTTCTATCTAATGCTCCTCTTATCATGTGATTTGGAAATAATTTTCAAGTCATTTTTTATCGCTAACACATGAAATCTAGGCAAACCTTTAAAGATAGAATACCATGTGAGATAGCATCATGAAAAAGTTCTATAATGACGCTATATTCGACCACATTATTCATGGATGGCCCTAGGCATACGCCACGTGAAGACACCAGTAGACCCTCGGGTGAGTAAACCACCCAAGCGACGGAAGCCAAGTTCCGTGTATGACAACTAGCTTTGTCTCTAAATCCTAAGTAGACCGAAGACTCTGTTGACATCTGCCAACCAAGTGAAAACTCGATAAGAAAGTTGAACATGAAAAGAAAGGGAAAATATATATACACTAAAGTACATTAGTATACAAAGAGTTCTTCCCGATATTGGGGCTCAAGTGTAATATCTTTTCAAGTAGAGCCCATTCCTGGGCTTGACCAACATATTCCCTTCATAATATTCTAACTCATAGGCTCCTTTTTCTAAGACACATCGCATGATATAGGGACCGTGCCACATGGGTTTAAACTTTCCTACCCCCAGTGGTTCTTTGGATTGATCATAAAAGAGGACCAAGTCACCCTCAACATACAACTAAGGACAGAAAGACTTATCATATTGGACCTTGACACGTATTTTGTTTGCCTCGATAGATGTAGAGGCATCTCGACGTTGCTTTTCAAGACTCTCTAGGTGTACAAGGTGTCGCTCGAGATCGAAAGTGTCAGGTAGGAGCGCGAATACCAACTTAAGAGAAGGGATTTTTCATTCAATAGGTAATATCGACTCCACAACGTGCAATAACTGGAAAGGGGAAAATCCAGTGGCAGTCTTGACTGAGGTTCGGTATGCCCAAAGTGTGAGATATAGCATAATATGCAAATCAGACTTACTTTCGCTGACATTTTTTGGCAAAATGGTCTTGAGAGACTTGTTTATGGCCTCTACTTGTCCATTTTCCTAGGGCTAATAAGGAGAATAATGACCATGTCTAAAACCCATCTTAGGTGATAGTTCTTCCATCATTTCATTCTGAAAGTGACTACCATGATCAGTGACAATCTCACTCGGGATACCGAACTGGGTGATAATTTGATTGAATAAGAAGAAGGGGATAGTCTTCCCATCAGACTTAACTATAGGCATGGCCTTGACCCACTTATTAAAGTAGTTTATGACCACGATAATGTATTGATTCCCCCTAGTTGAAATTGGGTTGCAATCGACGAAGTCCACCCCCCACTTTGTGAAGGGACTGATGGTAATGACTGGGTGAAGAGGAGCTAGATGCGAGCGCATTTTCCGAGTGAACACTTGGTAGGGCTGACACTTCTTAACTGCTTCAATACAATCTTTAAGGATATTAGGATAGAAATAACTGGCTTGCAAAAATTTTTGGGTTGTCGCAAGCCCATATAGGTGACCACCACAAGCCCCACTGTGGAAATATTTTGGGACTGACTCAGCTTCTCCGTGAGTTAAATAATGATGCAAGATATTGTCTATTCATCAGCAATACAAAGTGTCACCGGTGATAGTATAATTCTTAGCTTGGTATCTTACACGTCATCGGTCATATCGCAAGAGATGCTGAGGGAACTTCAAAGTTTGAAGATAGAGAACAATGTCTCCATACCAGGGGTTGAACGACGAGAAAATAAAAATGTGTTCATCTGCAAATGAATAAACATGGATAACGCCCTCATCTGATCATGGAAAGTTAGATATTAACTCCGCGAAGACTAGTGATTTCTTGGATTTCGCGGAAGCGAAATCGAGATCAAACTCTTGTAAAATGACAATCCATTTATTATATTTTCCCCCTATGATATGCTTGGTAAGGACGTATTGAAACGGATTGACATCGACAACCACCATAGTCTTGCAAAGTAATATATAATGACATAAACATTGGACTGCGTGAACAACAACCAAATCTAGCTTTTCAACGTGAGAATAATTATGTTTAGCACATACTAAGTTTCGACTAAGATAGTAGATGATGTGCTCATGGATCTCATCATCCTCCTAAACCAAAATCATACCAATCATCTCCTCAGATGCGGAGATATAAAGTAATTAATCCCTACTGTAGTCAGGAGACTTTAGTAGAGACGTCGATACCAAGGCTTTCTTCAAAGCATCAAAGGGATCCTGGGCTCACTCATCCCAGATAAAAGGGGTGTCCTTCTTCAAAAGATGCATGAAACCCTTAGTGATATTGGCATAGTTTACTATAAACCGATGTAAAAAGTTCACTTTCCCTTGTAAACCTTGAAGTTGTCTAATAGTGTGCGGGGGAGGTAATCAAAATATTTCCTCAACCTTTAATGGATCTACCATGATCCTGGTCTTGGAAACTAGAAATCCCAAAAGATGACCAGACCTAACGCAAAATATGCACTTATGAGGGTTCAAACAGATTCTATAGTAACGAAATCTTTTAAAAACAAGCCGAAGGTGCATAGCGTGATCTGCTCTCTTACGAGAGTGAGTAGCAAAATCATCAAGATAAGCTTCGACTATATGCTTAAGATCGTGAAAAATGAAGGTCATGGCATGTTGGAAAGTTTCTCCAGTGTTTTTAAGGTCAAAAGGCATTTTTCGGTATGCAAAAGCACCCCAAGGACAAATAAATGTCATCTTGTGTTGATCCTCAGGTTTAATTTGAATTTGGCTATACCATGAAAATCCGTCCATAAAATAAAACACTTCGCTTCCTGCACACTCATTGAGAATGTGATCGATGAAAGGTGTTGGAAAGTTGTCTTTAGGACATGCTTTGTTTACGTCATGTAATTCCATACATACACGGATAGTTCCTTGCATCTTATTCACATGAACACGATTTGATACCCATTCAGTCAAGGGAAACAGGTAGATGAAGCCAACATTAAGTAGCTTCGCCACCTCTACCTTAATAGCAGGGGCCTTCTGGGGATTGACAGCTCTAAGATGTTTCTAAACAGGTTTAGCATCCAAATAAGTTCTAATCTCATGCTTGAAAATACGAGGGTCAATCCATGGCATATCTTCATATGACCAAGAAAATACATCTTGGAATTCCTTGAAGAGTTTGGTGTAGATCAGGATTTCTTTTGGTGAACAATCCACACCGATATGTACATTTTCAATCTTGTCAGGGGTACGAGAGATATCGATCATGATGGTAGGAGAAATAATATCCATATTTCCTTCGGCATAAACATTGTCCATATCAAGTGGAACTATGGTGTGACTGTCTATCTCACTCAAAGTAGATCAAAAGTCATCCTGTTCGATTCTCTCAAGCTCTAGGAGAAAATAAGAGTGGTGATGCATATCATCCCAAGGTCTGTAGGAACCATTCATGGCATCGATGATAGCTTCGTCCGAAGAAAAATTCCCATCGAGGAAGTCATGTGAAAAAGACAATGAAGTGGCCCACACAGGCCTAAGAACGGGATCCTCCTTGCCCATTGGCGAGGTAATAGGATCGGGATCGACTAAAGAGTCAAGAACATTTTGATACACAATGTCCACTTATGATAGTCGCATGGCCATTCCAGCATGTGACTGACCTTCACAATATGAAGTTGTGGAAGGTGGGGTCCACGGATCACTAAAATAGGAAGTGAAGAAAGGAATGGACCTTTCTGTCGAAATGGGCCTACTAGACATGGCATAAATGTGGTGAGTCGGTGTCGTAAAGTTGAAAGTGCCCATAAGGTAAAAATACATGATGACACTGATATTCTTAGTTGTCAACTGAGAATTGTCAATCACAGGGATCGATGGTCCAAAAGATGCATTAGGACTAGAGTATGCAAAGGATAACTGGTCGATCGTCATGATCTTCCCTTCGTGAGGAAAACAAAGAGTACGGAAGAAAAACGATATGATGGCGACCATAACATAGGTCCAATTGCGTCCTAGTAACAGGTTATAATCTATAGGCACATCAACTACCTCGACCTCCACCTCTACCGTCTTCCCACCTAACTGGACTAGAAAGGAAGAAAGAATACTGTGAGGGTAGAAGGAATGACCATCAAAAGTAGTCAACATGTTTGATGACTTAGAAAGATTTAGAGAACCAAGAGATTTCGAATAGATCAGGGAAATCACACAAGTGGCAACGCCTTCATCAAAAACCACACGTTTGATGGTATACTTTGAATACTCCATGTGAATTTGGAATGCGACATGGTAAGGAAAGCGAGGCTTCACATCTGTGACACCAAACTTGATAAATTTTGAGCCACTAGGTTCTAGAGCACCTAAAGAAGATAGTAAGGCATTCCTCTATGAAGGACACGTTTGGAGTACCTCCAAAGCTGACATCGCACAAGGGGTTTGACCCAGGTCTTCAACAATAGAGTAGTTCTAGGCGGCTCTAGCATTTGGATTGTGGGTAGAGCACTTGAGTACTCCTTTTGGAATACGAGGTGATGGCTCTATTTTTTCAATCTGTAAAGTCATCTCCGGAGGAGGAGGAGGAGATTATAGGCTAGGAATAGTTTGTGAAGAGATATAATCTCGAGATCGAGTGGCTATATTGGATTTTGTATTGACTATATTGATACAAAAATGGTCACTGTCTTGAAACGATGGGTTTTGACTCCCACCAGCCGCATTTCCGGCATTTGAGGAACTCGAGGCCATGTGTTGGTTATGTGGAAAAGGATTTGTCAGCACGATAGGCGGTAGAGATAATAGCCTCATAGGTTCCGCAAGTTTGGGGAATAAACGAGTAAGGTGGTCGTCTATACAAAGCTTATAGGGAAATTTCACCTTACATATTTCTCTCTTTCCCTCTCCAACATTATTATTTGTCTTCTCATTATTACCATTGTCCTCAGGTTTATTACCATTTTCCCCACCCTTATGATTATGACGTCCTTTCTTATTATTCCCGCCTAGTTTTTGGTTACCATTTGGGTTGGATGATGATTGAACAGAGTGTACATCCACCGAATGAGTGGGGTTGGAAGACACAGATGAGGCTGGCCCTACTGCAGACTAGTTTAGAGACAACTCTCTCAAATGGCTTGTCACCGAGTTTGCGGATTTTACATTGGTAGAGCATACAATGCCATCAGCATGAGGTCCAGAATTTTTTCTAGGGTTGTAAGTTGACTGCGATGCATCTAGAAGAATGTGGTAAAACATCCCAAAATGAGGATATATGAGATCTAACTATTGGGCTTTAAAAATCGCTTCTTCCTCACTAGTAACCCTGGATGTAGCAACATCCTTCGAGATAGGAGTGTGCAAAGACTTAAGGAACCATTCTAAAAGAAAGGCCAGGGGCATGGAGGTCTTAATCAACCTCTTCCATCTACGCCACTCCTAGATATGATCCGAGATATGAGTGGCAGTGTCCTGGCGTAAACTCGACAGAAGTTCTAGGCCAACATAGTAACGAACCGACAATTGGAAGTGGTTAAGGAAGACCAACACCAACTGATTAAAGGTCCCATATGCCCCCCTAGGTAGCTCAATATAGAATTTCATAGCAACCCCAATGAGGGTGCATTGAAATAATTTTAATCGAATAGAATCGTCATTAATGGAATTCGAGGAACACCAT
>JASDQU010105756.1:60329-72441 GCA_032191745.1 Picea mariana | reverse complement strand
GAGCACTTGCTCAATTTGGCATATAATTGTCATTCCCTTAATACTTGCAACACCATCCTCAAATGATGTTCATGCTCTTCCTCTGACTTGGAATATATAAGAATGTCATCCAAAAAGACAATGAAAAACTTGTCTAAATACTCTCGGAAAACACCATTCATTAAGCACATGAAAACAATTGGTGCATTTGACAATCCAAATGGTACCACTGTGAACTCATAATGACCATACCTTGTCCTGAAGGAGGTCTTGCTAATATCTTCTTCTTTAATTCTTACTTTATGGTATCCTGATTTGAGATCTATCTTTGAAAACATCTTTGCATCATTCAATTGATCAAAGAGGTCATCAATCCTTGGTAGAGGATACTTGTTCTTAACAGTCACTTTATTCAAATGTCTGAAGTCAATGCACAACCTTAGTGTTCCATCCTTATTTCTTACAAACAAGACTGGGGCACCCCAAGGTGACACGCTTGGGCGTATATACCCCTTCTTCATAAGTTCTTCAAGCTGCATTTGCAACTCCAATTCTGGTGTACTCATTTTGTAAGGAGTCTTTGATACTGGCATTGCTCCGGGCATCAAATTTATAAAGAAATCAATGTCTCTCCTTGGGGGTAGTCTGGGTACCTCCTTGAACACATCCTTAAAATATTCTAGGAATTCATAATCTTTCAAATTTGGCACCTTATCTTTAGGTGTCTCTTCCAAATGAGCTGCAAATATTTGACATCCTTTCCTGTAACATTTCTTCATCTGCAATGATGAAATTTCTCTAATGGTTACTTCCCTGGGAATTCCCTGTACCTTCCTTAGTTTCCCTTCCTCATCCAGGCAAGTAAATGCTTTGTTGTGACAATCTAAGAGAGTGTGGTGTTGGTCCAACCAATCCATCCCAATTAGACATTCATAGGAACCTAAAGGCAAGATGTTCAAATTCGCCTTAGTGTTCAGTCCATTTATGTCTATGAGGCATGAATTAGCCATCTCATTAACTTTTCTTCTGGCTCCTGTAGCCAGTTGCACCAACTTGGATTTCCCATGCCTTCTTCTTGGCAATTGCAAACTTTCCACCATCTTAGGGTCTATATAACTATGACTAGCTCCCGAATCAATTAAAATAGCAAGGGTTTGGTTGTTGATCATAACTTCCACTTCAATCATGTGGGACTGATACTCTACTTGCTTGTTGTTCAGGGCTGCATAAATCCTTGGCACATATCTTCCCATGTCTTCTATTGTCTCAGCCCGTTGTACATTGTGAAAAACCCTACTTTTTTCACCTCTGTGAGGACAATATCTGAACCTATGGTCCCCTTTACAACCCCAACATTGCATAGGTGGTTGTCTTGGCCCTTGACTCCTTGTGTCAATCACTCTGGGTTCTTTATGCATTTGTTGTACTTGTGGATTATTTCTGAAGAATGGTGGCTTAGCTCCTTTCTTCCTCTGATCCATCTTGAATTTCTTATTGTCTTCCCAAGTCTTTTGGAAAACTAGCTTTTCTTTTTGCTGATCATATGAGCATTTATCTCTCCTTATGGTCTCTTCTAATGTCTTGGGATCATCATATTGTATTTTGTCACTGATGAACGATGGAAATCCACTTAAATACCTTTGAATCTTGATTGTCTCATCCTTGATGAAAGATACATACTTCAGCAGTTCCAGAAACCTTCTCTCATATTCATCTATGGTTGTACTTCCAAGCTTAAGTTCAAATAACTCTTTCATTTTCTTGTCATAGTACCTTTTAGTTAAGTACTTATTCTCAAATTACTTCTTGAATTCCTTGCAAGTAACACCTTTCTCTACAATGTGTTGCACCTACACAAGTTGATCCCACCACATGGAGGCCTTTCCTTTGAGTTGATAGATAGTGATTCTACCTTCTGCATGAGAAGAATAATTATGCAATTGAAAATATTTCCTCATGACTAGAAACCATGTTTCTGCAACTTCATCCTTTTTGTGCTCACCATCAAATGTAGGAGGTTTGATTTTGTTCATTTCTCCTCACAGCTCATCCACCCCAGATCTCTTATACCTTCTAACCGGGGATGGACTGGATTTGTTGTTTGCTCTCTTATTGGAATGCCTTTGGGAATGATGGTGATGTATACTAGCACTTTTTACTTTTCCTTTCTCCTTTGAATATTTATGACTCTCAGATTTACTTGAGTCACTCTTCTTAACCAATTTCTATTCTATTCTATTCTATTCTATTCTATTCTATTCAAACCCTCTAATAGCTTCATGTTGAAGTCATCATGCTACTCTTTGGCTTTCATAAACCTTTCATTATCATCCTTATGGCTTTGGACATCCTTCTGCAAATTCTTAATGGTCTCAACCATATTCATATCTTCATTCCTTTCTTCTCCATGTCCATTGGATTTCGTTCCTTCCATGCCCAAATGGACATCCACCCCTCTGCTCTCATTTTGCTGACTATAATTCCCCTGTGCTTCTTCCATTTTTATGGACTCTGCGTTGGTCTGATATGATCGATTTGTTGTTAATTCTGCAAAACATGTATCCATCGCAACTTATCAAGCTAAATTTCAACAATTCATGGGAATAAGCACCTTTTGATCCTATATACACATCATAATTATTTCTCTCGATTTCCTGGTGTTATCACCATGGAAATTCTAGATAAGATCCAAGTCTCAAAAACATATATGTGCAGTGCCTTCAGAGATACACTCGAGCAAGAAGGTGGTTTGTCGAAACCACTTTTGCTAAGACGCGGTATCACGTGTCTCAATATGTCAAATCCACCACTCGTGGAGAAGGCAACAGATAGTCAGATCACTCTGCTTCACTCATTCAGTACTTCACATCCATGTGATGTCAGTTGAACGCCCCCATGTAAAGAACTCAAAAGATAATCATTCGAAATGGATTGGCCAAGCATGGAAACCCAACGCTCTTGTACGTAATCCATCTGTGCTTCATAAATGGAGCTCTATAATTACCACTCCCCAAGTATAAAGATATCTGTGTATCCATAATCGAAGTAATCTCCAAACCATTCAACTTCCTGCTCTCTGTAAAGACACATTTCGGTATCCCCAACCTGAGATACATGGACAAGGCTAAGTCGAGTGAGACTGGTTATTCGATAAACATGCTAGACTTTCCTACGAGTAAGGAGGAAAGGGTCCTTGTGCACATTTTAGCAACTAAGTTCCACACAGAGCCGGCTATAGACTCATGATTGGAAGCTAGGATAAATCCCACTATAAAGGATTTAGTCATTAATAAGCCAGCCACTCAGAAGAAAAGGGGCAAGAGACAGAAGAAGGAAGAATCTATGGCTGAAGTGGCCGAAAGTGTTGGAGAGAATCAACCGGTATTGTTAGACTCTTCTTTAAAGGTGAATATCGCTAAGCTGAAGTAAGTTTTCAACTAAAATAAGCATGTCTCAGCAAATTTTGAACAGCCAGTAGCGGAGGTAAAGAGTACATGAGATGATAGGCATGTTCTTAAACGACCCTTTTTCAACAGGCTAACTGTTGTCATCCTTTTTTTTGTAATTTTGTAATTATTACTATTATATAAATACAAAAATGGATTTTAGACTGTTTTATTACAATTTCTAACTAGTAATGTTATGAATCTTGTTCTCTTTTATAGTAATTTTTTATTGTAATCTTATATTTTATTTTCATCTGTCTAAATCGGAGGAAATTAAAGTTCGGAATTATTTTTAATTAATTAATGCATTGATGCAGTTGTGTGTTTCTTTTTCTTTTATTATTATGCAATTTAAACTCAGACTCATCACCTTCCAAGTGACTTCATGCACACTAAACTTTAACTTATTCATTTATATTTAACGTGCATAGCAATATCACAAGGTAAAACGCTTTTCCACGCACCTAAATCTACTGTGCATTTCTTCTTCGTCGCATCGACTACTTATGCTCACTACTCCGGAATCATGTGCCAATACCTATTGTGCACATTTTTTACCCATAAGCACACAAGCAATCATAATCACATATATGCTAAAATCGTAATATAGGCATGTAAATAACAAAAAAACATATCATTTTATCATACAATTGGTACTTATATTAGAAAGACTGTCACCAACTGCTTACAGACCATCCACGAACCTCCCAGCCATAGACTAAACTATTCATCACTCTCAATAGTGAGTCACCCCCGAGATGGGACTGAACTCCACCCAAGGTAAAGGGCTCATATCCAGGCTAAGGCTCAAGGACAATAGGAAAGACTCTATCTCAGGTGCTCACTCAACTAACAGCCTACATCCTCTCATTCCCCACATGCCTGTCCCACCCAAGGAAGTGTGCCCCTTCTCTGCTCAATAGTCCCTCGACTGCCCCGCTTCCCTTCCAGAGCTTTAACAATAGGTCGGAATGGAATTCTCAGAGCATTGTAGCTGCAATTTAGCACCTTCAGAATCAATCCCCAACAATTCTCTCGCTCAGAGAGCTTCTCACGAGCCTGACAACCCACTTCTTCAATGTTGATCCAAGATAACCAGGTACAGCAACCAAAAGGAGGTATGGGAACAAGTTTCATAATGTTGAAATGGTTGTCTCAAGGATAACATAATGCATGAGTGAAAATGGTCATGGAATCATTGACTGGATAACTGAGTGTGTACAGGAATCATTGTGAACTCTTCATGAAAGTGATGGTGAGAATGATGGTTAGGCTCTGCTACTGGTAAAAAATTCCTCTTTCCAAGGAAAAGATTCCCCAAATGAGCTAAGTACCCCACGATATGAATGCATTTCCCCAACTTGACACTTTTCATATCGGAAGTTACTTTGGTCCACTTTTCTCCAACTTTAGGACTTAGGATAAAATAATTATCCATACTTTACATTTTAGGAATATCAATATAATATTCCCTTGACGTTTGGCCCTCCCTTTCCCTAACTAGTGAAGTTCAGTCCCCCATCTCTTTTATCATGGTCAGTCTATGCACAACGATGTATTTATATTAATCATGAGTCATGTACAAAGTAGGCGCATTGGCCCTTGACATTTAGGCGTTTTGGCCTAATACCAAAACATAAGCATCCCAGCTTATAGTAACCGGCTCACCAGCCTATAATACATATCATATACATGAGACTCATTGTCCTCCATACTGCGCGCACCTTAGTTACTACGCGCGATATCTTGCGATGTGCATACTACATCATTTTATTATGCAATTCATGCATGCACTATGCCACATGATGTGCATTACCAAATGAGGTCAAAACAACTCACCAAATTAAGTATATTCGTATTACATTTGAAATTGGATTGAGTCGAGGGATATTACACTAGGGGTCAAATGATGAGACAAGGAAAATGTGTTCATCCTCAAATGAATAAACATGGATAACATCCTCGTCCAATCGTGGGAAGTCAGATATTAACCCCGCAAAGACTAGTGATTTCTTGGACTTTGCAGAAGCGAAATCAAGATCAAATTCTTGTCAAATGACAATCCATTTATTATATTTTCCCCCTATGATATGCCTGGTAAGGATTAACATCGACAACCACAGTAGTATTTCAAAGCAATATATAATGACGTAAACATTGGACTATGTGAACGACACCCAAAGCTATATTTTCATTGTGAGAATAATTGAGATCAGGACCGACTAAGTTTCAACTAATATAGTAGATGACATGCTTGTGGAGATCATCATCCTCCTGAACCAAATGAATACCAATCGTCTCTTCGAACATGGCAACATAAAGAAATTAATCCCTACTGTAGTGAGGAGACTTCAGTAGAGGCGTCGATACCAAGGCTTTCTTCAAAGCATCGAAGGACTTATGGGCTTACTCATCCCAGATAAAAGGGGTGTCCTTCTTCAAAAGATGCATGAAACACTTAGTGATATTGGCATAGTTTACTATAAACCAACATAAAAATTTAGCTTTCCCTTTTAAACCTTGAAGTCGTCGAATAGTGCATGGGTGAGGAAATCGAAGTATTGCCTTAACCTTTAACGGATCTACCATGATCCCGGTCTCAGAAACTAGAAATCCCAAAAGATGGCCAGACCTAATGCAAAATATGCACTTATGAGGGTTCAAACAGATTCTATAGTAACAACATCTTTCAAAAACTAGCCAAAGGTGCTTAGCATTTTCCACTCTTTTACGAGAGTGAGCAGAAAGATCATCAAGATAAGCTTTGGCTATATGGTTAAGATCATGGAATGAAAAGGTCATATCACATTGGAAGGTTGCTCCGGCATTTTTAAGGCCGAAAGGCATCTTCCAGTATGAGAATGTACCCCAAGGACAAATAAATTTTGTCTTGTGTTGATCCTTGGTTTTAATTTGAATTTGGTTATACCTTGAAAATCCTTCCATGAAAGAAAATACTTCACTTCCCGCACACTCGTCGAGAATATGATCGATGAAAGGCATTTGGAAGTTGTCTTTAGGACAGGCTTTGTTCAGGTCATGAAATTCCATGCATACACGGATGGATCCTTGTTTCTTATTCACAGGAACGAGATTGGATACCCATTCAGTCAAGGGAACCGGATAGATAAAGCCAGCATTAAGTAGTTTCTCTACCTCTGCCTTAATAGCAAGGGCCTTCTAGGGATTGACATCTCTAAGACATTGTTGAACAAGCTTATCATTTGGATAAGTTCTAATATCATGCTCAAAAATACGAGGGTTGATTCCTGGCATCTCTTCATATGACCAAGCAAATACATCTCAGAATTACTTGAAGAGTTCGGTGTAGATCTGGATTTCTTCTGGTGAATAATCTGCACTGATATGTACGTTTTCAATCTTTCTAAGGGTACGAGAGATATCGATCATGACGGTAGGAGAGATACTCACCATATTTCCTTTGGCATAAATGTTGTGCATATCAAGTGGAACTATGGTGTGATCGATTATCTTGCTCAAAGTAGATCAAAAGTCATCTTGTTAGATTCTAACAAGCTCTGGAAGAAAACAAGAACGATGATGCATATCATCCCAAGGTTTATCATAACCATTCATGGCTTTGATGATGGCTTTGTCTGAGGGAAAAGTCTCATCAAGGTAGTCATGTGAACAAGACAATGAAGTGTCCCACATGGGCTTAAGAATAAGATCCTCCTCGTCCGTCGATGAGGTGATAGGATCTTGATACGCAATCTCCGTTGTCGATGGTGGCATGGCCATTCTATCATGTGACTGACCTTCACAAGAAGAAGTCAAGAAAGGTAGGCTCCAAGGATCATTAAATTAGTAAGTGCGGAAGGATCAGACCTCTCTAATGAAACAGGCCTACTGGACATGGCGTAAACATGGTGAGTTGGTGCCATGAAATCAAAGGTACCCATAAGGGATGAATACATTCCAACACTGATATTCTCAGTTTTCAGCTGAGAATTGTAGACCATGGGGATCAACAGTCCAACTGATGCATTGGGGCTAGCATACACAAAGGATAATTGGTCGATCATCACAATCTTCCCATCGAGTGGAAAACAAAGAGTGCGGCAGACAAACGATACGACGAATTTCATAGCATAAGTCCAATTGCATCCTAGTAACAAGTTATAATAAAGAGGTGCATCAACTACCTCGACATCCACCTCTACCGTATTCCCACCTAATTGGATCAGAAAGGAAAGAATAACACCGTGAGGGTGGAAGGAATGACTATCAAAATCAATCAACATGATCGGCGATTGAGAGAGAGTCGAAGAGCCAAGAGCTTTCCAATAGATCACACATGTAGCAACACCTTCATCAACAACCACATGTTTGATGGTATACTTTGAGTACTCCATGTGGATTTGGAATGCCACATGATAAGGCAAGAGAGATTTCACATCTGTGATTTCAAACTTGATAACTTTCGAGCCATTGGGGTTTAGAGCTCCTAACGCAAATAGATAGCCATTCCTCTATAAAGGACACCTCTGGAGTACCTCCAGAGCTAACATCTCACAAGGGGTTTGACCCAAGTCCTCAACAATAGAGTAATTTTGGGCGGCTCTAGCATTTGGATTGTGGGTAGAGTGCTTAAGTACTCCTTTCAGAATATGAGGCGGTGGCTCTGGTTTTTCGATCTGTAAATTCATCTCTCTCAAGGAGGAGGAGATTCTAGACCAGGTATAGCCTCTAAAGAACTATAATTGTGAGATCGGGTGGCTACATTAACCTGATAATTGGCCATATTGATACACAAACGGTCACTATCTTGTTATTGTGGGTTTTGACTCCCACCAGCCACATTTCTAGAATTTGAGGAGATTGATGCCATGTGTGGTTATGTGGGAAAGGATTCGTCAACATGGCGGGCGGTAGAGATAAGAGCCTCACAACTTCTGCAATTTTGGGGCATAAATGAGTAAGATGATCATTTGTACAAAGATTACAGGGAAATTTCACCTTACTCCTTTCTTTCTTTCCCTCTCCAACATTATTATTCGTCTTCTCATTATTACCATTGTCCTTGGGTTTATTATTATTTTTCCCTCCCTTATGATTATTATTACATCCTTTCTTCTTATTCCCACCTGGTTGTTGTTTACCATTTGGGCTGGTCGACGATTGTGTGGAATGTACATCCACCGACTGAGGGGGATTGGAAGACACAGACAAAATTGTCCCTCCTATAGACTGGTTTAGAGACAACTCTTTCAAATGGCTTGTCACCGAGTCTTTGGATTTCACATTGGTGGAGCCTACAATGCCATTTGCATGAGGTTCAGGCTTTTTTATAGGGATATAGGTTGACTTCGGTGCATCCGAAAGAGTGTGGTATAACATCCCAGACTGAGTGTATATAATATCTAATTGTTGGGCTTTGATTATTTCTTCTTCCTCAGTTGTAACCCCAGATGTAGCAATGTTCTTCCAGATAGGAAGTTGCAAATACTTAAGGAACCATTCTAAAATAAAGGCCATGGGTATGGAGGTCTTAATCAACCTCTTCCATCTACGCCACTCCTAGATGTGATCCAAGATATGAGTGGTTTTGTCTTGGCGTAAAGTCGACAGAAGTTATAGGCCAACATCATAATGAACCAGAAATTGGAAGTGGTTAAAGAAGACTAACACCATTTGACTAAAGGTCCTATATGCCCCCCTAGGTAAATCGATATACCACTTCACAATGAACCCAATGAGGGTGTGTTGAAATAATATTAACCGAATCGAATCGTCATTAAGGGAATTCGAAGAGCACCATAGGTGAAAGGTGGTAACATGATCACCAGGATCCTCGCCATTCTTACCTTCTAATTTTGGAATGTCATAAGGAAGCTTGGTGGGGACGGGGGGGCATATAGGATCATGACACACAGGGTCGTTCATCAACTTAGACAAGTCTAGAAGATTAAGCATGGACAGAAAATGGAGACGGGATTGCAGCATCTCGCCCCAAGCTCCCTGGAAAGATTGTGTTTGAGGAACTGCAACCCATCCAGGGTTCTAGTAGGCACCATGGCCTTGTGTGGGATTGTAAGACCCTCCTCCAAGATGATTCATAAGAGGTTGGTTGGGCATCATTCTTGGAGGAATGTTCTTATGGGGGTTATAAAAGTTACCCCCAGCCGGAGTGGCTCTGGGTTGAGGGTTTCCCAAGGTGTGAAACTGACCTCCTCTGGGTTGAGTGACGCATGTGTAATACTGGCACATAGTGTGCATACACGTAATAAGGTGTGTGGTGTGCACGCACATAATAATGGAAAGTGTGGTGTGTGCAGTATTGGCAAAGCGCATAGGATTTTTTTAGGTGTGCGTGCGATGTGGGTTTATGTTGTCACGCGGGTGTGCGTGGAGTAGTGGTTCACAGTGGGGGCGTACTAAACTTTGGCATGGTGCAACGTGTAGAGTGAAATGTGTGTAGAATATCAGCACACAAAAAAAAAAAAAAATTGCGCACAACAAGTGTTAGTGCAAGAACCAAAATTTTGCGAGGTAGATATTGTAGCATGACACAAAAGTAGTATACGCCAGTTATTGGTGCAATAGAGAAGTGATGCATAGTGGTTATAGGTGCACAGAGCACGATTTACGTTGTGGTGTTGTTGCGCATGATAAATATGGGTGTACAGGTTGAAATTTTTGCATGCGAAGTCATTTGGATGGAGAACAATAGCGGAAAACCAATGATTTTTTGTGACATTTTATACTGTTTGAATGTCATCTTTTTGCAGCACGTTTTTAAGGCCCTTAACAGCGTTTTTAGGTACTCAAAAACCACGAGAACAGTGTACAAAGGTACACAATAGAGTGCACCAAGGTACACTTTGTCTCTGCAGCACAAATGAAATAACTCGGAGAGAGCTTTCTAATGGTGTAAATCATTCGTCAAACGGTGCTTTTATGAGAGTTACAACACAAATAGTGGAGGGTAAATTTTAAGACCCATCTAACTTCAAAGAGCCATAACTTTCTGCCCTAGAATCAAATTGAGGTGCAAGAGCAGTCAATGGAAATCTATTGAACCATAGAAGACATTTCTAGAGCTGAATTAAATTTTTGGGCACATTAAAAATGTTTAATATGGGAAAGAAGGTACATGTAGCATTCCAGACCAAAAACACGGATTGGCCTAGAACTTCAGCAAGCTGTAACTAGCAGCCCAGAACCCAGAAAGAGGTGAAACTTGGAAAGACTATCCAAAATATGTATATGAAGAAACCCAATTGATCTCCTATGAAAAATCCAATGAAGTAGGTGCAAAAATGCATAATTACAGTGCATAATTGCACCAAGTTGAAGTGTGAACAAAACAATTATTGGGCAATTTTCAAATAACCATAATTTTCTGCTCAAGACTCGGAATTGAGAATGGAAACATGCATTGGAAAGGTCTTGGACATTAGAATATAAATATTCACTCAAAAAATATATCTAGGCATTAAATTTTCCAGGCAATTAGAAGAAAGAATTCTTATATATTATTGAACCAGAATGGTTCATATTTTCATGAAATTGTTGAAATGGTTAGCCTGACAAAGTTTTGTTGGATGCACATTTTGCAGAGTTAACAACAACTAGATCAAATCATGATCAACACAAATTCTAGAGGAATGGAATATGCATAGGTTAATTATATCCAGGAATATGATATCAGAGGGATGGATGTCCATTTGGGCATTGAAGGAACAAACTCCAATGGACATGGAGAAGGAAGGTATGAAAACATGAATATGGTAGAGACCATTAAAAATTTGCAGAAGGATTCCCAAAGCCATAAATATGATAATGAAAGGCTTATGGGAGCCAAGGAGTAGCAAGATGAATTCAATATGAAGTTAATGTAGAGATTGAATAGAATAGAAAAGAAATTGGATAAGGAGAGTGGCTCAAGCAAATCAGGAAGTCACAAGTCTCCTGATGAGGAAAGAAGAACCATAAGTGTTAGCACATGTCACCGTCACTCCCTGAAGCATTCCAATAAGAGAGCACACAATAGCTTAAGTCCATCCCCTATTAGGAATCATAAGAGGTCTGGAGTGTATGAGCTACAAGGAGAAATGAACAAAATCAAACCTCCTACATTTGATGGTGAGCACAAGAAGGATGAAGATGCAAAGACATGGTTGTCAGGCATGAAAAAGTATTTTCAATTGCATAATTATTATTCTCATGTAGAAGGTATAATTGCCATCTATCAACTCAAGGGAAAGGAATCCATGTGGTGGAATCAGTTTGTGCAGGTGCGGAACATTAAAGAGAAAAGTGTCACTTGGAGGGAATTTAAGAAGTATTTTGAGAAGAAATACTTAACTAAGAGATATTATGACAAGAAAATGAAAGAGTTCTTTGAACTCAAGCTTGGGAGTATGACCATAGATGAATATGAAAGAAGGTTTTTAGAACTGTTGAAGTGTGTTTCTTTCATCAAGGATGAGACAGTTAAGATTCAAAGGTATTTGAGTGCATTGCCATCATTCTTCAGTGAAAAAGTACAAAATGACGACCCCAAGACATTGGAGGAGACCATAAGGCGAGCTAAATGCCTATATGATCAGCAAAAAGAAAGGTCAAATTTCCAAAATTTTTGGGAAGACAAAAAAAAATTCAAGATGGATCAGAGGAAGAAGGGAACTAAGACACCATTCTTCATAAATAATCCTCAAGGA
>JASDQU010105756.1:38754-55508 GCA_032191745.1 Picea mariana | reverse complement strand
AGATAAAAGGGGTGTCCTTCTTCAAAAGACGCATGAAACCCTTAGTGATATTGGCATAGTTTATTATAAACCGACGTAAAAAGTTCACTTTCCCTTGTAAACCTTGAAGTTATCTAATAGTGCACGGGGGAGGTAATCGAAGTATTTCCTCAACCTTTAATGGATCTACCATGATCCCAGTCTTGGAAACTAGAAATCCCAAAAGATGACCAGACCTAATGCAAAAGATGCACATATGAGGGTTCAAACGGATTCTATAGTAACGAAATTTTTCAAAAACAAGACGAAGGTGCATAGCATGATCCACTCTCTTACGAGAGTGAGTAGCAAGATCATCAAGATAAGCTTCAACTATATGCTTAAGATCATGAAAAATGAAGGTCATGGCACGTTGGAAGGTTTCTCTAGTGTTTCTAAGGTCAAAAGGAATTTTTTGGTATGCAAAAGTACCCCAAGGAAAAATAAATGTCGTCTTGTGTTGATCCTTGGGTTTAATTTGAATTTGGCTATACCCTGAAAATCCGTCCATAAAAGAAAACACTTTGCTTCCCGCACACTTGTCGAAAATGTGATTGATGAAAGGTGTCAGGAAGTTGTCTTTAGGACAGGCTTTGTTTAGGTCACAAAATTCTATACATACACGGATAGTTCTTTGCATCTTATTCACATGAACACGATTTGATACCCATTCAGTCAAGGGATATAGGTAGATGAAGCCAACTTTAAGTAGCTTCGCCACCTCTGCCTTAATAGCAAGGGCCTTCTAGGGATTGACATCTCTAAGACATTTCTAAATAGGTTTAGCATCCAAATAAGTTCTAATCTCATGCTTAAAAATACGAGGGTCGATCCATGGCATATCTTCATATGACCAAGCAAATACATCTTGGAATTCCTTGAAGAGTTCGGTGTAGATCAAGATTTCTTTTGGTGAACAATCCGCACCAATATGTACCTTTTCAATCTTGTCAGGGGTACGAGCGATATCGATCATGATGGTAGGAGAAATAATATCCATATTTCCTTCAACATAAAAGTTGTCTGTATCAAGTGGAACTATGGTGTGATTGGTTATCTCACTCAAAGTAGATCGAAATTCATCCTGTTCGATTCTCTCAAGCTCTGGGAGAAAATAAGAGCAGTGATGCATATCATCCCAAGGTCTGTAGGAACCATTCATGGCATTGTCCGAAGAAAATTTCCCATCGAGGAAGTCATGTGAAAAAGACAATGAAGTGGCCCACACGGGCCTAAGAATGGGATCCTCCTTGTCCATTGGCGAGGTAATAGGATTGGGATCGACTAAAGAGTCAAGAACATATTGATACACAATCTCCACTTATGATAGTCGCATGGCCATTCTAGCATGTGACTGACCTTCACAATATGAATTTGTGGAAGGTAGGATCCACGGATCACTAAAATAGGAAGTGAAGAAAGGAATGGACCTCTCTGTCGAAATGGGCCTACTAGACATGGCGTAAATGTGGTGAGTCGGTGTCGTAAAGTCGAAAGTACCCATAAGGTAAAAATACATTATGACAATGATATTCTTAGTTGTCAGCTGAGAATTGTTGATCCCAGGGATCGACGGTCCAACAGATCCATTAGGACTAGAGTACGCAAAGGATAACTGGTCGATCGTCGTGATCTTCCCTTCGTGAGGAAAACAAAGAGTATGGAAGTCAAATGATACGATGGTGACCATAACATAGGTCCAATTGCATCCTAGTAACAGGTTATAATCTATAGGCACATCAACTACCTCGACCTCCACCTCTACCGTCTTCCCACCTAACTGGACTAGAAAGGAAGGAAGAATACTGTGAGGGTAGAAGGAATGACCGTCAAAAGTAGTCAACATGTTTGATGACTTAGAAAGAGTCAAAGAACCAAGAGATTTCCAATAGATCATGGAAATCACACAAGTGGTAGCACCTTCATCAAAAACCACACATTTGATGGTATACTTTGAATACTCCACGTGGATTTGGAATGCGACATGGTAAGGCAAGCGAGGCTTCACATCTGTGACGTCAAACTTGATAAATTTTGAGCCACTAGGTTCTAGAGCTTCTAAAGAAGATAGTAAGGCATTCCTCTATGAAGGACACGTTTGGAGTACCTCCAAAGATGACATCACACAAGGGGTTTGACCCAGGTCTTCAATAATAGAGTAGTTCTAGGCGGCTTTAGCATTTGGATTGTGGGTAGAGCACCTGAGTACTCCTTTTGGAATACGAGGTGATGGCTCTATTTTTTCAATATGTAAGGTCATATCTGGAGGAGGAGGAGGAGATTATAGACCAGGAATAGTTTGTGAAGAGATATAATCTCAAGATCGAGTGGACACATTGACTTTTGTATCGACTATATTGATACAAAAATGGTCACCGTCTTGCAACGACGGGTTTTGATTCCCACCAACCGCATTTCTGGCATTTGAGGAACTCAAGGCCATGTGTTGGTTAAGTGGAAAAGGATTTGTCAGCATGATAGGCGGTAGAGATAATAACCTCGTAGGTTACACAAGTTTGGGGAATAAACGAGTAAGGTGGTCATCTATACAAAGCTTACAGGGAAATTTCACCTTACGTCTTTCTCTCTTTCCCTCTCCAACATTATTATTTGTCTTCTCATTATTACCATTGTCCTTGTGTTTATTACCATTTTCCCCACCCTTATGATTATTACGTCCTTTCTTATTATTCTCGCCTATTTTTTTGTTACCATTTGGGTTGGATGATGATTGCACGGATTGTACATCCCTTGAATGAGTGGGGTTGGAAGACACAGACGAGGCTGGCCCTACTACAGACTTGTTTAGAGACAACTCTCTCAAATGGCTTGTCACCGAGTTTGCGGATTTTACATTGGTAGAGCATACAATGCCATCGACATGAGGTCCAGAATTTTTTCTAGGGTTGTAAGTTGACCACGATGCATCTAGAAGAATGTGGTAAAACATCCCAAAATGAGGATATATGAGATCTAACTGTTGGGATTTAAAAATCGCTTCTTCCTCACTAGTAACCCTAGATGTAGAAACATCCTTCGAGTTAGGAGCGTGCAAAGACTTAAGGAACCATTCTAAAAGAAAGGCCAGGGGCATGGAGGTCTTAATCAACCTCTTCCATATACGCCACTCCTAGATATGATCCTAGATATGAGTGGTAGTGTCCTGGCATAAATTCGACAGAAGTTCTAGGCCAACATAGTACCGAACCAAAAATTGGAAGTGGTTAAGGAAGACCAACACCAACTGATTAAAGGTCACATATGCCCCCCTAGGTAGCTCGATATTAAATTTCATAGTGACCCCAATGAGGGTGCATTGAAATAATCTTAATCGAATAGAATCGTCATTAATGGAATTCAAGGAACACTATAGGTCAAAGGTAGTAACATGATCACCAGGATCCTCACCATTTGTACCTTCAAATTTTGGAATGTTCGAAGGAATCTTGGTGGGGACGGGGGACCATGTAGGATCATGACTTATAGGGTCATTCATCAACTTAGACAAGTATGATAGATTAAGCACGGATAGAAAAGGGAGATGGGGTTACAACATCTAGCCCCAAGCTCAATGGAAAGATTGTGTTTGAGAAATTGCAACCCATCCAGGGTTCTGGTAGGCACCATGGCCCTGTCCAGGATTGTAAATCCCTCCTCCAGGATGATTCATAAAGGGTTGGATGGGCATCATTCCAGTAGGAATGTTCTGCTAGGGTTTATAAAAATTCCCCCCATTCGGATTGGATCAGGGTTGAGGGTTTCCCAAAGCTTTAAAATGACCTCCTCCAGGTGTGAGTATGGAGGATAGAGGTGGATTCGTCATGCCAAACATATTGGTCAGAATCAACACTAAGGAGGTAGGGGTATAGGATGGAACCTGAGCAGAAGATTGTCAACCAAGTTGGTTGTTCCACCTAGAAGCAAGAGGATTAGACCCGGGGTTAAAAGTAGGAGTACCTCCCATATTAGGAGTCATTTGAGGGATTTGAGAACCACCATATTAGGTGTAGTGCACCCAAGCCCAATGCTAGCATTAGGGCCACTAGTTGGGATAACATTCAAAATCTTGGAAGTAAATTTAGGCATACCATAAGAAAAAGGACTAGAGGCCATAGGGATGGACTGAACATTATAGCCCGGTGAGTGACCAAGAGACCCAAAAAGGTTCGAGGAAAGAGATTGAGCAGTCACTATAGGTTGAGCATAGTAATGATACATGCCTCCGACACTACAACCATTGTGGTTGCAGGAGTCGAAGGGGTGCCATTAACTATAGTGGGTGTGGGAGTCAAAGGGCTCCTAATGTTCTGAAGACTAGGTTCAGTACTCATCCTTGAAGAATCTCAAGTCTGAATGGTGGAGGTGTGTGTAGCATGCCTAATAACTCTATGCCTTTTAGAAGACAAAGACTCGAAAAATGGTGGTAACTGTAATAAGAGACAGGATCGACAGGGATGCTATTCCAACTCCACGATGACTTAATACTCTAAAGACCAAAAAAAAATCCTAAGGCCAACTAGTAATCAAAGAGAACACCAAAAGTCAAACGACCAATATGCACAAAAATGGGATAAAGTGGTTGAAAGTGGCATCCCTCCCTAAAGAAGGTATGTCTCGCCTAAGAGGGCCTTAAGACTCCCTGCTAAATATCGGAGGTAAAATAATCAGTTATAAGGGCCCTCGTGGGCTTAACAACCAGTTGGTCAGATCCCCCCCTGAGAGGTAATCCTTCATAAAGTTTGTGTGTTGTTCAACCCTTATCTGACCCAGGGTACCTATAGAATAACCCCTACAAGTAACCTATGGGGCACCTAGTTCAATCAACTAATAAACCATTGTATAATTGATGCACATGTGAGTAGTCGTAGGTCAGGTCCGCCATATGGGAAGGGTAGAAAAGCCCAAAACCTTGAAAGAACCACCTCTTACAGAGGTAAAGGCACTAGAAAGATCCTGAGATACGAATAGATCCCCATAAATATCTCTGATGCTAAGAAGGTATCGGGGGGAAATCCCTTCAACCAACCTCGTGTGACCTCGTGATTAACTCCGGTGTGAGCAGAGCCTCCTGATCTTACCAATTATACAATGGATTTCTCCACTCCATTTCTCAGACACATATGTTGATTTAATTTCCTTGGAGAAGTTTACTCAAAAAATCCTATTCCAAGGGACTAAATCCTAAGCTAGTTTGTGTACCCTAGAAAATAAAATCACGACTAATAAATTTTAAATTATAGCATTAATTTTAGTGGTCGTGATTACTCAAAAATGTATGGTAGTGAAACTCATGATGTTATGACTCTGGAAGAAAATTAAATATGAATAAAATGCAAAGTCCTAACTTTAACCTTCAATGAATGTTATGCTTCCAAAAACAAATGCAATTTTCAATTTCAAATATGAAATTTTGAAGTAATAATGCAATCTTTCATTACATGCACTAAGCTAATGACAAGGAATCAAAAGACCAAAATTCCAAGCAATGCAAAATTCCTAATATTTTTGTATTTTCAATATAATAAAAAATGAAAATGAATAGGCTGAAAAGCAACTTGATATATAAAACTCTACTATGTATAGAAAGAGATAACTCAAGTAGGATACCAAGCAACAAAACACCTAGCCCAATGTACAAGGACAATCAAAATGAAAATATGACGAGAAAGACTCCGCCCATACATTCAACCAAAGACAAGTTTCTTGTCATCCCACAGACACTTAACAGGCACTACAAAGACCCAAGAAGACTCAACAAACATCAAATCGCACCCAACAACCACCAGACCCAAAAAACAAGCAAGGAAAAATGATGCACATGAATGTTCAAGGAAACAGGGTGTATATACACATTTTGCAGAGGGACAACCTGTGCATGTACGCGACTGTCAGGCCAAAAAGTGTGTATATGTTTCAAAAAACAAGGCCAGGCAAGGGAGAAGGATGAAAAATCAGAACCAAAGTGAACAGAGGTTGTCAAACAATGATATGACAAGAAACACAATAAGAATGAGAGAAATCTAAGGAGAAAAGTACTCCAAACCCTAAGGAAGACGATCCAATCCCTAGTATGGTCACCAATTTTGTTACGAGGAAAATATCTCTCTATGTCTAGGGTAAACCACAACAGATGGAAATGACTGCAGAAATCAAATCTCTCCTCAAGTATGATATGAAAACAAATATGCTTGCAAGACAAGATAAAAGGCCTACCTCGTCCAGACGTTCGATCAAGTCCACCATTGAGCACTTGACCCAAAGCAATATACCTACAACTAGCCCTCAACAAGAAAAGAAAGCACATGGTGATATTATATGATGTTAACACATTCAATAGCATAACCCATTAATAAACATGAAAAATATGACCATGGAATAATAATTCAAATATTTGCAAGATATCAATTGGATGGGAAAAGAGTATTTCTATTAATATACGATCAGTAGAAGTGAAAATGTTACAGATTTCCATGTCGGCAAGGTTCAGAACCGAGAAACCAAGTTTTTTCCAGCTGGGCCTCCACCAAAGTCAAGCTCATAATAGAGAAGAAATTAGGTTCTCAATCAATAAGGGAAGATCTTGGGGGTTGAACATTATGTTCAGACTTAAAGGACAAAGGGATGTAGACTCAACATGAAGTAAATAATTTCTCCAGAGTAACTTTGCTCTCAAAGTTGAATTCTTTCTCTTCTTTTCATAGCTCGGAATTGTCCCATTTATAGCCTTCAAAATGGAACTGAAGGGCTGATTTGGAACATTTACAGTATATGGAAGGCCAATGATCATAGATCTCATGTTGTGACATGGAAACCCAACATTATTTTTCATTTTCTGGCGCAAATCCCGATGTACACGGGATGTAGTGGAGCAACCTGCATATACACATGTTGTATAGTAGGAAAGATGCGTACAAGTGGAAAAATATGTATTTTTATCTCTTGATTTTACAAACAGGGATGACAAGTCTGCATAGGGAAATGGAAAAAGGCCCTCTTTGCAAGATTACACAGAGTGAGGCAAATCTTGCTATAACAACTAGAAGCTCCTAAACATCAGGTATTTGTAAAGGTGAGAATTTCCCAAGGAGGGAAGGAAAGACCTAGGCACAAGATGAATATAAAAACAACATATGGAGGAGGCAGGATGTTGCTTAGTATATTGGTGAAAGGAAATTATTTGTTACTATGAGAACTATTAGTGTGAGGCAAAGGAATTTATAATCTGTGGATGGTGACTGTAGCTAAGGAGGATCATTCTGTTTGCCCTTATGGACTCATGGTCAGGCTAGGGGGTGAACAGGGAATGTGAAATTGGATATTATGTTCTATGGTTGGGTGGAACGTGGTTATTCCAGTTGTATACCAACATTAGGTTTCAAATATGTATCTTGGCTTGCATGCTTTGTCAATGTTATGTTATGATTAATACTTTTTAGGAATATGATGGCTTATTGGAGTTAAATGATACTGCATATATTGTTTATTTGAAATGTGATGGTGGCATATATATATATGTGTGTGTGTGTGTGTTCATACATACAAAAATAATAGAACTATTGTATGTTCCTATTGGCCATTAAATATGGTTATACATATATAATTAACTATATGTCTGTGTGTGTGCTCATGCGTAAAGAAATGGTAGAACCAATTGTTATGTTTCTATTGACCATTGGATTATATATATATATTGAATTACTATTCAAATATGTACAACACCATAGACAATATATAGAAAGAATAACAGTTCGAATACATCATTTATTACCATAGAAACATAGTGATGAACTCAAGTATCTTGCAAAAAAAGCCATTGTATTCAATTCGATAATTGTGCAATATTACAGTTGGAGTACCATAGACCAAAGACTCCACAACCCCTTGTATTTTAAATAGATCTCTAAGAAAGTATACACATAATCTAGTTATAACTGAAGTTAATGCACGTAAGGACATGGAACTTGAATACCTTTCGAGTAAGATGATTCCTTCATCCGACTTCGCCAACTCGTGCAACTTGAAAAGGAATTAATAGGGGGGTTTAGTAAACTGTGCTAACCTTTTAATTATATGGAGATCAAACAATAAAAATAGGTCAAGGGCATTACTTATCTTGAGTCCGACAAAGAACTAGATCACCACTTGTTCTTGTGCGATGATCTGTCCATGATCTAGAAGGAGGAGGAGTGGACCCAAAATCGAGTGATGGGTACCCTAGTAAAACTATTAAGGGCCCCATAATTAATTTCATGTATCCATGCATAGAATTTTTACTTATAAAACAAAGAGAGGTGACAGTAAATAACTAGCATTGAAATAGACTATGCATAGATTAATCAAACAGGAAGCACATATTATATTTTCTCTGAACCCTATGTATATTCACATTAAATCATTAAAATCTAAAGAGGCGCATAATATGCATCATGTGTGTGTTCACATATTCATAAGAGGCGTACAATATGTGACCTGTGTATTGTTCACAATGAATCACTAAAATTAAATAACATTACAGTAAAAACCAAATCCCTCCCGGCAGAGAAATCGTTTTATAACCAAAGGGTACAAGAAAGTGTCATTTCAAACGATTATAATCTTGTTTTTATTGCTATTTATATAAATAGAAAGTAAATACAAAAACATTCCCATAGAATGTTAATATTTACACAAAGCGTAAATTTACAAATTCCCGTAGAGGATTAATTCTGCTATATATTTATATAGAGCGTAAATTACGAATTTCCCCACAGAGGGTTAATACTAATAATTATATACACGGAGCGTAGACTACGAATTTCCACAGAGGGTTACTATTTATGTAAAAAAAAGCGTAAATTACAAATTCCCACAGAGGGTTAATACTACTACTGATATACATAGAGCATAAATTATGAATCCCCACAGAGGGCTAACACTTTTATTTTATATACATAGAACGTAAATACAAAACTCTCCCACAGAGAGTTAATATTTCCATGTATTTACATAGAGTGTAAATTATGAGTTTCCCATAGAGGATTAATACTGATATGATATACATAGAGCATAAATTATGAATCCCCACAAAGGATTAACACTCCTATTTTATATACACAGAAGGAAAATACAAATTTCCCACAGAGGGTTAGTATTGCCTTATATTATATACAACACATTTACCAAATTTATTATGAAGTGTCAACAACAGTCTACTTTGAATAATGGCAAGAAACATAGAAAGTCTTGGGATCTTTGGAAAAGTCCCATAGGGTAAGAATAAAAGTATTACAATGGCGAATAAAAGAAAAACTCAGAGGGTTTAACATTAAAACGATTCGGGCCACGGTTTGGATGGGAAAGGACCATAATGAGTATAGGTTAGAAGCCTAACAGTCACGCACGAGGAAGACACAATAATTTTCCAAACTCAAAACCTTAAACCCGACAGAAATCCTGGGTAGAAAATGCATGTGGGCGTAATCGAAAATCCTCAAACAGAGAAAGGAAACATGAGCTCTGCTAACTAATTACATTTGCATAAAACAAGGATCACATCATGAAATAATTCTAACAGAGGTCATAAAAAATGAAACCGTTTACTTACTTGGCACATAAAGAACCCCATGTATGCATCGCCCTTTTTCCATCATGCACCAGAGCCGAGCCTCACCAAACACACCAGTCGTGTTTCAAACGCAGAGACAAAACTCATGTTACAGGACCAAAGGGGGAAAACAATGAACGAATGTTACCTCAAAGGCATTACAAGAGGAGTGATCGTAGTAGATACACGCTATGTCATTGCCATGTGAAGTCAAGGGAGGTGGCGAGAGTAGATTGGTAAGTATTACCTAAGTGTCAAGTCTGGAGGGTACAAGACAAGTCTCCCCATTAATGGACTAGACCAAGATTAAATTCCTACAGGACTTGACCTGTCAGCCACCATTAAAACGATTTTGAGCCCCTTTATTGCTGAATTATGTCACAGGTTGTGTAGGGATTTAGTAAACATTTTTTATGGTATATGTTCGCTACACTATGCTAAAGTTAGACGTGTTATAATATGCATATAATAGGTTGTATTTTTAACGATATACATATATTGTGGATAGTGTAGTGTTTTGGCATCCATATAATAATTTGTATGCTGAACAATGTATATATGGTTGTGGATAATGTATATATATATATATATATATATATATAGTATTATGGTTATATCCATATGATGGTCTATACGATAAACGATACATGTATCATTATGGTTAGTATTATGGATAGACTATATGATAGTTTATAGTATACATTATTGATCAAAGATAGGAGAGTTATGTAGAAGTGGATGATAGATGATTAATGATAGTCTTTTACGTGCTATATTATGGATAGCATGTCTTGATATAGGAATGGTGTTTATTCTAAGGACTATGACAGTCCTGGTCACAATTTTCTTCAATACAAATAAGTGTATAATTCCGATCCAATAACAATGATAAATCCGTTATGCATAGAATAAAGAAATACAAATATGTTTAATGGATTATCTCTGTGTCACAATCAAATGTTGGAAAGTCAAGGAACAATAATGTTCCCTAACAAAAAAAATTATTTGGGAAATTTGGGGTACATTGCAGAACAAAGCTTGAGGCAAAATCCAAGAAGTGTACCTTTATTGGATACAATGTTAATGATTTTGGTTATCTCTTATGGGATTATGAAAATCATGAAATCATTAGGAGTAGAGATGTCATATTCAATGAGAAGGTCATGTACAAAGATCAGTTGCATGAAGATATACAAGAAAAAGAAAAACCAGAATACACAGTTCTTGATGAGATCACTGAAAAATAAATTCCAAAGGAACCGGAAAATTAAATTGTACAACAACATGATCAACATGTACCTCAAATTCCTTCAAGTGTTTTTAGAAGATCTATCAGGTTAAGTAGACCCCCTAAACGATACTCTCCTTCATTTTATTATTTATTGTTGACTGATTCTAGTGAACCAGAATGTTATGAAGAGGCCATGCAGGTAGACACCAAAAAGAAGTGGGAACAAGGAATGAAAGAGGAAATGGATTCCCTGGTAAATAACTAGACTTCGGATTTGGTTCAGTTTCTTGCAGGAAAAAGAACATTACATAAGAAATGGGTTACAAGTTGAAGTAAGAAGATGGAGGAAAAAAGCAGTACAAGGCTAGACTTGTTGTAAAGGGGTTCGCACAAAAGAAAGGTATAGATTTTGATGAAATATTTTCTCATGTTGTTAAAATGAATTCAATTAGGAATTTTTTAAGTCTTGTGGTAGTAGAAGATTTACATAATTGAACAGTTAGATGTAAAAGCATATTTTCTCCATGGGGATTTGGAGGAACAGATTTATATGCAGTAGCCATAGGGGTATGAGGTCAAAGGGAAGGAGAATTTGGTATGCAGGTCGAAGAAGAGATTTTATGGCCTAATGCAAGCTCCAAGGTAGTGGTATTTGAAGTTTGACAGGTTTATGATAGAACAAGGTTATAGTAGATTTCATTATGATCACTACGTTTATTTTAAAAGGATAGAAAATGGAAGCTATATTATCTTTCTATTGTATATAGATGACATGCTTGTTGCAGGGTCTAATATGTAGAATATAAATATTCTCAAGAATAAATTAGATAATTCATTTGCGATTAATAACTTGGGTGTTGCAAATAAAATCCTTGGTATGAGAATAACAAGAGACAGGAAAAATAACAAATTGACATTGTCTCAAGGTGAGTACATAGAGAAGGTGTTAGAAAGGTTTATAATGCAGAATGTAAAACTAGTTAGTACACCTTTGGCAAACCATTTCAAATTAACTAAGGAAATGTGTTCCAAGACATAGGAGGAGATAAAATACATGTCCAGAGTTCCTTATTCTTCAGCAGTTGGCAACTTGATGTATGCGATGGTTTGCACAAGCACATGCAGTGGGAGTTGTGAGAAGGTATATGGACAATCCATGTAAAGAACATTGGGAGGTAGTAAAGTGGATTCTCATGTATTTGAGAGGTACTGATACTCATACATTATGTTTTGAAGGTTTAGACATTGTTCTACATGGATATGTTGATTCAGATATGGCAGGTGATAAATATAACAAGAGGAGAACCACAGGGTATGTTGTTACTATAGGTCGAACAACACTAAGTTGGATTTAGAAACTGCAAAAGGTTGTTTCACTTTCAACAACAGAGGCTGGTAAACAGATGATTTGGTTACAAAGGTCTATGGAGGAATTGGGAAAGAAGAAAGAGAATAACAGGCTGTACTGTGACAGTGAGAGTTTCATTCATCTCACAAAGAACTCAACCTTCCATTCGAAGACTAAGAATATACATCTCAGGTACCATTTCATACAATCCATTTTGGAAGATTGACATTTGAAGTTGGAAAATATACACACTAGCCAGAATCCTGTAGACATGTTAACAAAGGGAGTAACCAGAGAGAAACTGAGTTCCTTCTCAATTTCAGTTGGTCTTCAAGCATGAAGTTGAAGATGAGAAATTTTCCAGGTCCAAGAAGGATTATGGTCTAGCAGATACAACCACGGTGGAATTGTTGAGATCAGTCTCCAAGTGAGAGAATGTTGGTTGTGGAGCTGGATTGTCTTCCTGATTCAGAGGCCTTTGTTTTTATTTGTGTTAATACCCCGTGAAGACTTTACACCCTAGAAGAATGTACACTCCATGCGAGGGAGTGAAGAGGAGGTTACCCCCCCTGTGGGGTTCAGGGGGGATATCCCCCTTACTAGGGGGTCCAGGGGCAAGTGGGCCCCCGAAGGAAAATTTTCTTTGTAAATGTATATTTTAATTTCATAGTAAATTTGGATCATTCATTATATGGTCGTAGATATGAAGGTATAATTTATGTTAGGGTTTTTTTCCCTAAAAGGAAACTCTGTTTTATGAGGGAAATGTATTGCAGCTATGTATTATTGTGAATATTGTATTCTAAGTGAGGAGACTGTGAGAGAAAATAAGATGAATTTATAGTGGGTGTGTTATAGGTTGTATCCCTTCATTTGTTGGATAATAATAAAAGAAGGACCTAGAAATTTATCTGGTGGACGTAGCCCACACTAGGTGAGCCACATATATCTGTGTCTCTATTGTATTTTGTTTCTTCTATGTTTTATTTTCACATTGGTTTTATTTTATTTCTCTGAGATCCTATTTTCTTAAAAAATTTAGTGGCTTTGTTTACTCAAAAGGTGCGGTTGTGAAAATGATGATTTTATGACTCAACAAGTAAAATAAATGAATATGGATATAATGCAAAATCCTAACTTCAATTCTTAGTAAATGATAAGATTTTCAAAATGAAAATTTCAATTCAATTCTGGAATTTCAAATAAGATGCGATATTTCCATACATGTACTAAGATCAACGATAAGAACCCAAAATATCAAATGCCAACAAGGCAAAATGTATATTTTTGTATTTTCAACATAAAAGAATGAAAATGCAAGGATTGAACATCATCTTCATATAATGACCCTATTGTATGAAAACAAAGAAAAACCAAGTAGAATATCAAGAAGCAAAAACCTGACCCAAGATTCAAGGACAACCAATGAAAAGGATGATGAGAAAGAAAAACCACCCGAAAATTCAACCAAAGGAAGGTTTCCTATCACTATGCAGGAACTTAATAGTCATCACAGAGACCCAAGAAGACTTAGCAACCATCAAAACTTACCCAAAAAAATTCAAACTCAACAAAGAAGAAAAACATGATGGTGTGCCCAACTGTTCAAGAGAAAACCACATATGTATGCACCCTATAGAACAATGACTCACTTATGTATGCGTCTGTCAAGGGAAAACTCATGTATATGTATTAAAACACTGCCAGGTTAAGCATAAGGCCAAGAAACTCAAACTCAAAATAAAAAGAGGTTTTAAAGAAATCAGGCAATAAGAAACGCAAGGTAAATGAGAGCAATCAAAGGATAAAAAAAATCCAAACCCTGAAAAGAATATTCCCTCCCCAATATGGTCACCAATTTTGTTATGAGAAAAATCACTCTATGTCATGGGGTAAACCACAACAGACGGAAATGATTTCATAAATCAACTCTAATATAAAGTATACTGTGTAAAAAAACATGCTAACAAGACAAGATAAAGATTCTACCTTGTCTAGACGTTCGATGAAGTCCATCATTGAGCACTTGAATCAAATAAATACACCTGCAACGTGTCCTCAACAACCAAGATATGCAATCATATGGTGATAATATATAAAGTTAGCACATATAATAGCATAATCCATTAATATTCATAATAGATAAGCCCATGGAATAACAATTCAAATATTTGCAAGACATTAATTCGACGAGAAAAGAGTTTTCTATTAAAATTTAATCAACATAAGTGTATGAATGACAAAATTTTGTGTCGGCATGTTCAGAACCGAGAAACTATGTCCCTTCTAACTGGGCCTCCACCACTTCAATCCTCCATCAAAGGAAAGCTCATATAAGAGAGACAATGAGGTTCTTCATCAAATAGGGAAGAGCTTGGGGGATGAACAATGTGTTCAAATGTAAAAGCACAAAGAGATGCAGACTCAATATGAAGTGAATAATTTCTCCCGAGTAACTTTTTTCTCAAAGTTGAATTCTTCTCCTCTTCTCCACAGCTTGGATATGTCCCATTTATAGCCTTCAAATGGAATAGAAGGGATGATTCAGAGCATTTCTAGTATATGGAAAGTCAAGGATTATGGATCATGTGATGTGATATGGGAACCCAACACCATTTTTTAATTTTGAGCAAAAACTCGATGCATGCGGGCTGTGATGGTGCAACTTGTGTATACACATGTTGTATAGATGTTAGGGTGCACATATGTGGAAAAATACAATTTTTAGCTCTGGGAACTACAAAAGGGGACTTCAAGTCTTCACAGGGAAATGGAAAAGGCCTTCTGAGAAAGTTTCATGGGGTGAGGAAAAGCTTTCTATAACAGGGGTTGAGACTCGTAAAAAGAATGACGTTTCCACATATATGGTTGACCCAAAGAAACATCACATACATCAAAAGGGGAAACATTAAATACTACTTCATCGTTGAAGGGTTAGATGCCATATGATAGGAAAGACTGTTGGTTGACATGCAGATCTCGTCCCTGGTGAAGCCACCCTATGTTGTATGGCTACGGGTGTGGTGTTTTCAACAACACAAACCATTTGAAGACCTCAGATGAGATGAGGTTCTTTTGGCTTCCACTATCAAAAATGAAATGCAACGGGGTCCCCTTCACCCACATCTTTGAATGGAAGATGCACTCCCCATATTCAAGACCTGTTTGTTCTTCTGGTTGAATTGTTTTGGTCGTAATATTAGCAGTGGGGTCTCGTCGATGATCTATATTTTTTCATTATTTTATGGATCATATTTTGAATGAGGGTTCGACTTCTTGTATTTGATCTCGGCCACAAATGAATATTTTGAACAACATTCGTAGGTCTTGTACCAGGAGATTTTGTGGACGTCGCACCACTTCCCAGTGTCATTCTTCATCTTTCCCTTACCCTTATTTGCCTATGTCTTGGAATGGTTTTTGGGAGGTTGTTGGTTAGGGTTGTCTTTATCTTTGTTTGTTTGTTGCGTATTTGCAGACCCAAACTCCTGTTTTTTCTGGTGCCCAAATTTTTGCTCGATTTTGACAGCATATCAATAAGCAGATCCTAGTGATGAGATGTTTAGGAAATCCATTTTCAGTTTGGATGTACCTATGCATATACCCATGGTATTTTAGAAGCAAATTTCACTCAGAGTCTTTAATACCCAGTTTTGTACGCAAGTTATGGAAAGTATTTGTGAAATCTGGTATTTTTTGGCCCTTCTCTTGCCGCAGTGTGGTCCATATTATGTACTAGTGTTCATAGTTATCAATAGGGTAATATTGTTCCTTGGCTACATCCACAAAAAATTCCCAAGTGGGCTCGGCCCCATATATTCCATATTCCTCTGTGGAAATTTTCTCCCAGTAAGTTTCCCACCAATTTTTGACATGGGGGGTATCATTGAGGAGTGAGAATGTGATATTTTCCCTGTCGGAAAAATTGTGAATAGAGAAATAACCCTCTACCAAATTTAAACATTTTTCTAGGGCATTTGCATCTATCTGACCTTCAAATATGGGAATATCAAAGTTAAATTGTACCTTTAAGGAAGAATTTCCTTCAAAGTGGTTGCTTGATGAAGATTCACATGTTGCTATCGGAAGGAATTGAAGGATGTGGGAAATATTCTCCATCATTTCTTCCCTCTGTCGCGTGAGAGCTTTCTCAAGAAACAGGTTAATAGAATCTTTTGCTCCACCGTTTTTTTTTATTCATCGATGGAGGATTTCTTGGGCATGTGAGAGAGATTTTCCTCAAGAGAGACAAGAACAAGACCCAACTTGCTATACTCGGACCTCGTCAGGGACATGCACTGAAAAACAATCAAGAGCAACCTTCTCTAATACCATTGATCTAGATTATTTTCGGAATGAAATGAAAGCAAAGATATTTAAATGAAATTCACATAAATATTTCCAGAAACAAAGAAATACAACAATACATAATTTCTATTAATGAAATAAATGTACAGAGACAGTAAAAATAAAGAGTGCAAGGCTCGCTAGAAGGGTGGAAGATTTATCTCTGAGAAGAGATGTGACAACTACGCTCATTCACAAGAAGATGAGTACAATGGGGATCTAAAGGA
>JASDQU010105756.1:14635-26815 GCA_032191745.1 Picea mariana | reverse complement strand
GAAATTGCTTCTATGTTTTCATCTTGAGATGGTTCTTGTTCTTGTTCTTCTTTCTCTTCATAATCTATGTAGAATAATTTGTTCTCACCACACTTATGTCCCTTAATGTACTTGCTTTCACAATTAAAGCATAAACCTTTTGTTTTTCTTTCCTCCAATTGTTGAGGTGTCAACCTTTTAGGTTGAAGTGTTTTAGAAGGATCATTGTTCTCTCTATATATGTTAGGTGTTATTGGGAAAAACACCCTACGGACTAGCAAACTAGGGTCAGACTTGCATGCATATTTTGACCGATACCTACAACCCAATATTTAAACCCCCCTTTCATAGTAAATGCATGGAAAATTACCACAAACCTTATTACCAACGTTTGATATAGATACTCCATTGCTCTTTGATCACTTGCTTGCGCTGCTCCTTCCACAGATGACCTGCACTCAAGACAAATAACAACTATGCATGCATGCTACTTCTATAATCAAGGGTTAGAAATCAAGCATAAATTAATCAAACCATAGACAATTCATGCATTGGGACGGGAAAAGTATTCTTTTATTACTAAAAGTGAATCAACTTACAGAAAAGCTGAGACCGACCACCGCTCCTTGAACCTAATCCTGGGCTCCTCTTCTTTTGTCCTTCAAGTGCTTTGCATTAAATCTCCTTTGGCATGAGGAAAGGCTAAAGGGTTGGGACAATGGATTACGTAAATGGGCAGATTTTCTTCGCTATATTTTTTCCTCCTCCAAATGGTACCCCTACCCCTTCTTTTATAGGCTAGAAGGAGCTAGGGTTTTGGACGAACCCTCGACCATGCATGGCCGGGAGTTTCAGTTAAATGACCCATAGGTTTTTGTTCCGTCGACAACTTTCCTTTTTTCGTGATTTGTTAGGTACACACGGGCTGTTGTGAGTCATCCAGCGCGCACACACGTGCAGTAATGGGTTAGGGTGCGTGGGCCTTGACACAAGAGGACTTTCAAAGAGTTGTTCAACAGAGTTTTGGTAAAGAAGGGATATGAGTTGGCCTGATTCCAGGTAAGCATGTGTGGTGCAATTTAGGGTTATAATAGATGCCCCCTAATGTGTGAGGTCAGAAGAGCATCTGATGGCCGAAATACATTACCAATCTTTACTGATGTGCCGAACGATTGAGCCCAAGGATCAGGAGCTAGGAGGTGTCGTCTACAAAATAACAAATGTC
This sequence comes from Picea mariana, assembly GCA_032191745.1. Taxonomy (NCBI): domain Eukaryota; kingdom Viridiplantae; phylum Streptophyta; class Pinopsida; order Pinales; family Pinaceae; genus Picea; species Picea mariana. The sequence continues at coordinate 25,611 of JASDQU010105756.1, read as the reverse complement.
TCACCCAGGCAGGCATACCCATGCTCGGGATAAAATAGAACCATGGCTACCAATCAAATACACTGTAGATCCATGCAAATAACTATAAAGAGTAGCCGTGAATAATACATAGCGGAGCTACATCTCGAAATTAGAAAGATATACATATAGAGTATCCATCTTCCAGAAGCTGATTCGGCCTGATGGCTGTACTTCAGAGCTCGAGCAACAACTTCAAAATCTTCTAAAACTCGGGTAGGAGTGTAATATGAGTGTACGACTGCACTACCCAGAGGTCTTCGACGGCTCGCCGGTTATGGACTTGATAATCTTGATGATCGGACTGAAGGCTTCAATGATTTCGAACAAGGACTTGATTGGACATTCAGGATGGCCGGGTATGCAAACAAGAGACATATTGCAGAGGGGCCGACTCAGGCTTAGTGACAAACTTCCCTTGGATAATAGCACAACAAGTGATAAAACTCAGGAAACATATATGTTAATCATAAGTCTACGAAGCAGGAGGCAACACTNTACCCAGAGGTCTTCGACGGCTCGCCGGTTATGGACTTGATAATCTTGATGATCGGACTGAAGGCTTCAGTGATTTCGAACAAAGACTTGATTGGACGTTCAGGATGGTCGGGTATGCGGACAAGAGACATATTGCAGAGGGGCCAACTCAGGCTTAGTAAAAAAATTCCCTTGGACAATAGCATGACAAGTGATAAGACTCAGGCAACATATCTGTTAATCATAAGTCTACGAAGCAGGAGGCAACGCAAACTCTCCATATGTTTGGAAGAGTAACCAAACGGTGGAGGACACAACTCTATATAACGAGCAAAGCTTCCTAAGGTCCTACTACATCCCAAAGTCTGATGAATCAAACAGATAGATGTGCTTTATCCAAGGGTGACTCATGATGCTGCCAATAAAGAAAATACTTTTCCGATCATTTTTTTGGGGTATATTTGATTTTTTTGTTCTTTTTGATGATTTTGAAAGAATAAAGGAATATTACGTTACAATGGAGGAACAAGCATAGAAAACATACAAGCTCAAGGCACAAGGACAAGACTGATGTTCTAGGAAATGATACTTGGGAAAAATCCTCCAGTGGCCAAAGGTGTTAAGATGCAAAGGCAAACTGTTACTAGGCTGATGGGTAAATGATGCAAATACGGTTGATAGAACACACAATGGTAACGTCCTTCGATGTAAGTTTAACGAGCCCAGAGAAGGGAAGCTCGGTGATTTTTCATATTTAGAGAGTCTGAAAAAACATAAAAGGAAACTCCATTGGGGTACCTTTTTCGACAATAGTCTAGTCGGTTCGAAAAAGGGGTAAACTAGCACCGACTAGACGTCAATTCAAAACCATTTTAACGAGTGTGAAAAGGACAAGATCACTCGGCTATTTTTTCACTTTTAAGGAGTCTGAAAAAGCTTAACTATGAACTCCGTCATGAATATTCTTCTGGACCGTTTTAACGAGTGTGAAAGAATAAGGTCACTCGGCAATCTTTTCAATTTTAGGGAGTCTGAAAATAGCTTAACTATGGACTCCGGGGGGGTTTCTTTTTCATAAATTTAGTCCCTCAGGCCTGAAAAAGGAATAAAATTATACCTGAGGATACTTTTCTAAAGAATTGACATTCAATAGAGTATTCCTTTGTTCGTACAGTTGACCATCCGGACCGAAAAAGGGGTAAACTACCGCCGGACAGACGTGACTTCAAATTTCAGTTTAACGAGCGTGAAAGGTCACAAGATCGCTCGGCAATCTTTTCATGTTTAAAGGGTCTAAAAAGGGCTTAAAAGGAGACCCGTTATGTTTTGGGAGTCCGGAGGGTAAGACAAAGAGTGAAAATGACCCATGCAAATGAGGCTCAAACTCGTATTCAAGAAAGACTATAAGGACCCCCGAGCCTACTATGTTGTTAGAAACGACATGGACACCATAATGCAACTAGGAACTACCTAGGGCATCCATGTTTTGGTAAGATCTACCATCAAGTTGCGACACTTCTAGAGCAGATATGATGGTTCCGTGTCACAACCGGATGGGATCGATCCTATATCATAAGAACAAAAGGCAAGGAGATGCAACAATTGGGATGAAATCCTACCTTATATGCTCAAGTTAAATTTTGAAAATTTTTTATGGACCGTGAATATATATTTTTTATTTTTATTTTCTGAAACTCAATGAAAATTGTCCCAATACCTGATCAAATTCCTCCCATATAACTCCTGAACCACTCAAAATGGTTTTTGGTATAAAGAAACTGATAAAGGGGCCCAAAAACGTGACAAAAAGAGGCCAAAAAGTCTATAAATAGAAGCTGGCAGCTCATTATCACCATTGCTGATTTGGGAATTGACTCTGGAGCCAAAAGACCCCCTTTGCCAACGATCGTGATTCCGGGAGCTACAGTGGACGAAACGGACTTCTGCTTGGACCAAGTAAGTACAAACTCCGTAATCTTGCAATTCAATACTTAATTTATTGCATTTAAGTTGGTTTTGGGGGTGTCCGTCGACCTCCAAGAGGTCGGCCCTAGGCAAACGCGGTCTGTCCAGGGACAGCCTGTGGGTACCCGCACGCAGAGCCAAAACTACGTGCAGGTACCCGCGACTGTCGCCTCGACAGGCCGTGGGTGCCCCCCGCTCAATGGAAATTGTGATTGAATGAAGACTAAACTCCCCCTTTTTTGCCTTGTGTTTTTGGCAGGATGTATGTTCAGTGGAGAGAGAGGGAGCACGAGGCCGCCAATGAGGCAGTGGCTGCAGATCCGAACGTTATGGCCGTGTTGATGCAGTGTGGCTTGGTAAAAAATTTTCTGTGTCCGTTTATGCGCACTCAACCCAGGCTACTGAATGCCTTGGTTTATTATTGGCACCCAGATGCAGAGGCTTTTATGATAGAGGGGCAATCCTTGGTGCCCACCACCGAGGATATCTACTTTTTGATAGGCCTCTCAAGGAGAGGGGAAACCGTCAACTTTCATACTTTTCCTGCAGGGCCGAGCAAAGTCTCAGAATTGATAGAGGAGTACTGTGAGGCTGGGACCGATTAGAGATCTTCCTCAGTTCCCATGAGTAGGATTACCAGCCTCGCCCTCCAGACCATTTTATCGCTCATTGGGCGGATTACCGGCTCTGCGGCCATGCATCAGGCTTCACATGCACAGATGAACTGTGCAATTCAGTGCATGAATGCACAAATTTTTTACTATAGTACCACACTACTAGCAAGCATGACAAGTCAGTTGACAGCTTGCAGACAGCGGACACACAGGAACTTCGGGTTTGGGACTATCCTGTGTTCGTTTTTCTTCGAGAGAGTTCCATGCTTTAGTCCTCGGTTGATAGTACGAGGACATCTGGCTACTTTCTCCGTAGTGTGCAGATGGGCAGCGTTACTGCCATGACAGGGTGGTGTAAAGACCATAGAGGCCTTCAATGACGACTTTTTTTCCTGGCTGTCACGGCAGATCCCCGCTATTGAGGATTACCCATATGCAGGGATTGATTTTTCCAGAGATCCAGCGATACCAGTGCCTCCTGGTGAGGAGCGAGGGGAGATGGGTAAGTCTCCACCTATCTAGTTTTTTTGTTTGTATATGTAATTTTTATGTCTTTTTGAGATATATAGCATGTTTTTGTATAACAGAGTTTTTGATGGGTGAACATTGTATTGCGTGCAGATGTGGGACCCGTGCGACTTGATGATTATGCTCGGAATAGGCGCCTCCCACGGCCAGAGGCCGCAGCTGCCGCCGCCGGGGGAGCAGCAGTGGTAGGGAACCTCCCAGTAGGGGAGTCCGAGAGGGTTCTTAGGCGGATTGAGCGGAACTTCACTGCGCTCACTCGCACAGTTCCCATGGCGGAGATAGAGGACTTGCCGCCCTCCTTGCAGACTCATATTGTGGGGGTACCTCGGACATGGGTCCGATTGTTTAGGTGTTTGGGTCAGGCTATATTTGAGTATAACAGGGCCGATAGGCTCTGAACAGACTTGTAGACTTTTATGTGCCATGAGCACTGATATGTATCTATTTTTTGAGGGCATAAGCCCCAGTGACTCGTTATAGTTCCCACTTTTTGAGGCACTTGTGCCCATCTATGTACTCTGAGGATTTTATCATGTTTATATATGGTTTTTATTTCTTTTTTGTGTCTTATGGATTATGTGTACAAAAATGTATTTACATGTGTATGATCATGATATTTTTATATGTGAGCAAGATGCCAATCTAAAATGTGATTAGCTAGAGTATCTGTGATTTGATTTAGACTCCTAGGAACATGAAAATATGTAATATAATCAAAGTTGCGTTCCAAGAGACGTACCCTAAGGAATTTTCGGTGTAACGTTGGGTCATGAACTCGGTATATTCTGTTTAGCTGCGACACAACCAGTTGAGTGTCTATATAGACTTGGAGACGAGAGATACTCAATGACAAAGCGTCACGAAGCAACTCAATAACTGCACTATACTCAGCAACATTATTTGTGGTGTCGCCTAAGCATATCCCCCTGGAAGATAACAACTGACCCTGTGGTGTAAATATTACCCAAGCTGCGGAGGCAAGCCTCCGCGTGTGTCGACTAGCATTGTCCGCATACCCAATGAACACTTCGGACTCACTTGAAATCTACCATAGTGACGGAAGATAACATCAATGACACGTCCATAATACTTTTTTCAAAAGAAACGTAAAAAAGTAATAGCACAAAGACTATACATATGTTACAAAAAGTTACCCACAGTGACCTTTCTATGAGTAATACTTCTTGAGGTAGAGCCCATTTCTAGGCTCCGCCAAAGCATTCCCTTCAAAATCGACCAAACGATAAGCGCCATTTTTTAAAACCTCCTTAATAATGAAGGGTCCAAACCACATGGGTTTAAACTTTCTTGCCCCCAGGGGGTCCTTATCCTGGTCATAGACCAAGACAAGGTCGCCCTCAGAAAAAATCCGAGGACGAATGGACCTATCATATTGACACTTGACCTTATGTTTATGAGCCTTGTTGGCCAGGGCCGCATCGCAATGCTGCTCATCAAGCTGCTCAAGGTGTACTAACCGTTCTTCAAGAGGAGAAGTGTCTGGCAATAACTGTGCTGCCAATTTCAGAGATGGAATTTGACATTCGATGGGCAAGACTGCCTCCAGCCCGTAAACGAGTTGGAAAGGTGAGAAACCGGTTGCAGTCTTAACTGATGTTCGGTAAGCCCATAATGCCGAGTATAACATCAAATGCCAGTTTGACTTGGCTGAGTTGATAGTTCGTTGTAGAATTGTCTCAAGGGTTTTGTTTACAGCTTCCACCTGACCATTGGCTTGGGGATAGTAAGGTGATGAATGTTTTTGCCGTAACCCAAGCTTTGATGTTAATTCAGACATCATTTGGTTCTGAAAGTGACTGCCATGGTCAGTGACAATCTCTCTCGGGACGCTGAACCTTGCTATAATCTGGTTGAATAAGAAGAGAGCTGCAGTCTCTCCATCATCTTTAAACGTTGGCATAGCTTCGACCCATTTAGTGAAGTAGTTGACAGCTACGATGATATAGCAGTGCCCCCTTGCTGACGGGGGGTTGCATGTAGTGTAATCAATCCCCCACTTCGTGAAGGGACCAACTGTGATGACAGGAAACATAGGAGCGGGATGTGCCCTCATCTTTCGTGAGAAGATTTGGCACGGATGGCACTTCTTGACCGGCTCGATACAATCTTTGATAAGTGTGGGCTAGAAGTAACCTGCTCGTAAAATCTTTTGGGCTGTTTCCAACCCAGATAAGTGACCACCACAAGCTCTTGTATGACAATCATTGAGCACTATGACGGCCTCCTCATGAGTGAGACATCGACGCAAGACGCAGTCTACACCTCTCCGATACAACGTATCATCGAATATGAGATAGTTCTTAGCCTGATGGCGTATTCGCCGACGCTCATCACGAGAAGCAGAGGTGGGGCACTTCAAAGTCTGGAGATAGATCAGTATATATTCGTACCAGGGGTCTGACGATTCAATCAAAAACATATCCCTTCGGATAGGCGATTCCTTAGGCACAACGTCACCTGACTCAACCAGAAGTTCTGAAATAAGTTCTGCGAAGACCAATGACTTGTTGGACTTTGCTGAAACGAAGTCTAAGTCAAATTATTGGAGGATAACCATCCATCTACTGATTTTTCCGCCGATAACTCGTCGTGTCAACATGTATTGGAATGGATTGACGACAGCAACGATGGTGGTCTTGCGAAACAGAACATAGTGATAGAACCATTGAACATCATGAACTGTTGCCAACTCAAGTTTTTCGAGATGGGTATAATTAAGTTCCGGTCCTACGAGGCCTAGGCTCAGGTAATAGATCATGTATTCAGAAAACGAATCATCTTCCTGAACTAAAACCATGCCTATGGTTGACTCTGCGACAGCCAGATATAATAGGAAATCCTTGTTATAATTCGGTGGCCATAGCAGAGGTGCGGTTGTAAGGGCATGTTTTAATGCATCAAAAGAGCATTGAGCAACTTCGTCCCAGAAAAAGGGAACATCTTTCTTTAGTAAACATATAAATCCCTTGGTGATTTCGGCATAGTTGGCGATGAAGCGTCGTAAGAAGTTCGCCTTGCCTTGAAGACTTTGGAGTTGTAAAATTATGCGTGGGGGGGGCAACTGGAATATTGCCTCCACCTTAAGAGGATCCACCATGATCCCTGTGGTTGATACAATGAAACCTAACAGACGTTCTGACGTGACGCAAAAGCTGCACTTGTTGGGATTCAAGCGAATCTTGAAGTAGCGATAGCGTTTGAAGATTAGTCGGAGGTGCATAGGATGATCCTTTCGCTTGCGAGAGCGTGATGCTAAATCATCTAGATAGGCCTCGACTATATGTTTGAGATCATGAAACGCAAAAGACATGGCCCGCTGGAAAGTGGCTCTAGCATTCTTGAGACCAAAAGGCATTTTACGATAGGCGAATGTACCCCACGAACAAATGAATGTTGTTTTTTGTTGGTCCTCAGGTTTGATTTGGATTTGATTTTAGCCTGAAAAACCATCCATGAATGAAAAGGCTTCACAGCCGGCACATTCATCAATGATCTGGTCGATGAATGGGGTTGGATAATTATCTTTCGGACATGCCTTGTTCAAATCATGGAAATCGGTACATACGCGAATCATGCCTTGTTTTTTATCGACTGGCACGGGGTTTGACACCCATTGAGTCAGATGTATAGGGTAAATGAACCCTGCCTTAAGTAATTTCTCAACCTCAGCCTTGATGGCTACTGCTTTCTTAGGATTAACTGGACGAAGTTTTTGTCGAACAGTCTTAGCATTCGGATATGTTGTGATTTCATGTTCAACTATCTTTGGATCGATGCCTGGAATTTCCTCATAAGACCAGGAAAAAACATCGCGGAATTCTTTGAAAAGATCCGTGTAAATCTGAATCTCTTCGGGGGAGCAATCCACTCCGACGAAGACATTCTCCATGACGCTAGGGTTTCGGGAGATATCGATAGGTATAGTTTCAGCGATAGTCGCCATATTCCCCTCAGCGTAAATTTCCTGTGTAGCTAAGAGGTTAATAGGACACGGCTGATCTCCCGTCATGGTGGTAGTGAATTCTCCTGCCTCAATTCAGTGTAACGCTGGGAGGAAATATGATCTGTGATGAAGATCGTCCCAAGGTTTGTCCAGACTAGTCATTGCTTTGATTACAGCTTTGTCAGAAGGCAAGACTAAGTCTAACAAATCGATAGTAGAAAGAGAACCCTGAGCCCAGATAGGCTCTGGAAGTGGATCCAACTCTTGTGCAGTATTCAGATTAGGAGTAGCTGAAGCTTGCTGGACTAACGAGTACGCTACTTCAGCAGCCGACAAGGGCATAGACATGCTGGAGTGCCCTGTCTCATCCATCGTGGCTGATGGGGAAGGAAGAATCCACGGATCCTCAAAGTAAGTCGCGCGGAATGACGAAACATGGAAAATCTCAGCCTTGTGGTGAGTCGATATAAACTTGACATCGCCATGAGGAGGTGGGTAATCGAAAGTACCCATCAAATATGGGCACAAACCAACTCCTATGTTAACGACACTGGCTTGAGGATTATCTNAATCGAAAGTACCCATCAAAGATGGGCACAAACCAACTCCTATGTTAACGACACTGGCTTGAGGATTATCTATCATGGGAACCGTGGATGCCCCCAAGGTTGGGTCAGGTCGAGAGAAGGACAACTGATCAATGGTCACTATCTGGCCTTCATGTGGAAACAATAAGACTCGGAAAACTGTAGCGACCACCGCTTGCATAGCATAAGTCCAACTACGCCCTAACAAGAGATTGTAGTCGATGGGGGCATCAACTACCTCTACTTCGACGCACACGGTCTTTCCCCCTAACTGCACAGGGAAAGAAGGAATGATGCCATGTGGTTGGAAAGAATGAACGTCGAACGCAATAAGGAGAGTAGGTGATGGAGATAGCTCGGGCTGACCAATGGCTTTCCAACATGCTAACAACATAACGCAAGTCGAAGTGCCCTCGTCGACCACCGTGCGGTAGATATTCCATGTAAAAAATTTCGTGGGGTAAGCCACTACTATCTAAAACGCGACGTGGTAAGGCAAACAAAGTTTCAAGTCAGTCATATCTAACATGATGGTACCTGAGTTACAAGTCTCAGTAGAGCCGAAAGCAGTCAACAAGGCTTTCCTCTGAGCAGGGCAACTTTGGAGGACCTCCAAAGAAGACATAGCGCAAGGGGTTTGTGATAAATCTTCCACCACAGAGTAGTTCTGGGCGGCCCTTGCATTTGGATTGTGAGAAGCTCTCTTAAACACACCTTTTGGAATGCGTGTCATCGTTTCTCCCAACGTCTTCTTGATTTGTAGAGGAAGAGATGGGATCTCGGCTTCTTTACCCTTCTCAGAGGCACTTGGTTTACTATAGTCGTGTGCTCTAGTCGTGATTAACGCATCACCCCTAACCATATATACGTTCGCAGAAGAGGAATTATTTGGAGGAGGGGAATTTTCCTAGCTACCCCCTTTGGCACTTGTAGAGGCCTGAGTTAAATTTTGCCCATGCTGAAAGGGATTAGTCAACACAACTTGCTGTTGCTGTGTGACAAACTTCTGGGCCTCCGCAAGTCGAGGACATAAATGGGTCAGGTGGTCTTCCGCGCATAAGTTGCACAGATACCTCGCCTTCCTCTTTTCTGTGGTGCCCTCGCCAGCATTATCAGTGGGTTTTTTATCCCTCTTACCCTTCTTGCGTTGTTTTTTCTTCCCTTCAGGCTGCTGGGTGGCCTTTGGGTTAGTCGTCTGTACGGAGTGTACTTCCGATGTTTGGGTAGGAGGAGCAGCCAAAGTAGTAGTCTGGCTGGCCGCTGAGTGTTGTATAGATAACTGTTGCAATTGTTTAGTCAATTTCTCAGCGGGCTTAGTTTGTGCGGAACCAACAATACCATCGGCATGTGGTCCATCTCTCTGTCTAGTTTTATCTAGTATCGACCGTGGTGCATCCGGCAGAATGTTGTACAGTAAGCCAGACTGAGAATAGATAAGCTCAAACTGTTGAGCCCTCATGATGGCATCTTCTTCGGGGAAAACCCCAGAATTTGCGACGTCATTGGATAATTGCGGTACTAAAGACTTAAGGAACCACTCAAGAAGGAATGCTGGTGGAACCGATACTTTGATTAGACTCTTTCAATGTCTCCACTCTCGGATATGATCCGAGATATGGTCTGCTGTCGTCTGTTTGAAATTGGCTAGCAACTCGGTGCCGGCGTCGTATCTCACAGGTAACTGGAAATGGTTAAGGAAGGCCATAGCCAGTTCGCCAAAAGAAGAATATCGTGAGAAATCAAGCTCAATGTACCATTTCACGACACTCCCGATAAGAGTGCGTTGAAACAATCACAACTAAACGGAGTCATCTTTCAGTGAGTTAGATGAACACCAGAGATGGAAAGTAGTCACGTGATCACCTGGATCTTCGTTAGTCTTGGCCTCGAACTTTGGAATGTCCGAAGGAAAGTTTGTTGGCATAGGAGGTCAACGTGGATCATGACAGATAGGATCATTTAACAACCGTGTCAAATCTGGCAAGTGTAACGTCGCCAAGAATGGTAGTTTAGGTTGCTGCTGATAGCCTGGAAAAAGGGTGCTGGAGTTTGACTGGCACCAGGTTGCCAGGAAAATTTTGGCTGCTGTCCCTGATTCTGGTAGAAACCATGGCCCTGACCAGTGTATGGATTTTTCATTTGTGGAGACATCATTGGCTGATTCCCCATAAAGGACATAGGATGTTGGGCATTCATCGTGTTTGACGGACTTTGGGAAGGATTACCCCATGCCGGTCCTATTGGGAGAGGCATAGCAGTCTGTCCGAGATTCCATGGATTGTGGAAAGAGTTACCCTAGAACGACATTCCAGTGGAGGGAACGGATCCTTGTCCTGAGTTCCAAGGTCTTGGTATATGTGCCCCCGGCGCAGAAATAGTACCCTATGTCGGAGTAGACTGTCCAAATATGGGAGTGCCCCTAGATGGGAAAGCAGTGGGTGTGAAAGTGTTGTTACCAAACGTCCCGTTCCAAACAAACGGTGACGAACCTACTGGCTGAGTTTGCGCATGTGTTCCTTGACTCCCGGCTCCAAATGAACTCGTGTGTGCGGGCTTCCCGGCGGTCTGCTGATGCGGACCACCAAGCAAAGGGGACGAAGGAGGAATATGACCTCCAGCATGAGGAAAAGCGTTGAAAGGGATAGGAATGCCCCCAAGTTGACCTTGCAGAGGAGCGTTAGAGCTCCCTGGCCCCAGACCCAAATTCTGTAAAGTGGAGTGAGTGAGTGCAGGACTTGTTCCTGAACTAGGCATACCGTATGAAAACGGAGAGCCTGTCGCACTAGGTGTGAAGGGATTTGTGGCCGCCACGATAGATGGGGT
>JASDQU010105755.1:53600-70451 GCA_032191745.1 Picea mariana | reverse complement strand
TAATGTGATCTAATGCATTAATGCTATGTTGTAGGCATGTACATAAGACCACTATGAAATCATTACATGATGTCTGTAATTAACAAATGAAGATGACATTACATTCCATTCCCCATCAAAAGGGTGAATATCATGGTTTATCAAAACCATAGGCTCAAAATGGTGATTCAGTGGCAAAGGTGGATGGCCATCGATATCCATCTGGATCACTTAGGAAAGTATTCCTCTATATCCATTTGTTTTCTTCATAGTAGTAGAGGGACTCAGTAGGTATTTATTGGAGGCAATAATTGATTTCTCTCTTAAAGGTATAAAAATAAGGAAATCCCTTTATTTGACCCATTTTCTTTTTGTTGATGTTTTTGTTTACCCCACGATGGGTAAATAATGCATGCTATTAACTAAAGGAGATATTAGTGTTGGTAGTTTTAATTCATGCTTGCACACGTCCTTCTTAACTCTGGGGAGTTTAGACCTAGGGTTCATCTATATTTGTCCAAAAAAAACCACAAAGCACGGGCATATCAATCCTCGACCAAGGTCAAGGAAGGTCTCACCCGAGATGTAGAGAGGATCGCAGAGACCATAAGGTATTGTGATATGGATTAAGTCTAAACACACGAAGATTCATCGAGACTGGCACCCGTGCAACTCATATCTTAAAAATTATTAGGACTAATAAGTAAAACAATACACATGCGTAATCAACTCGTACATGTTGACACTAGATGGATCAAAATTGTCGCATCTTTATTACTAGAATCATTCTATCACAACAGAGGTATAAATTACATAGAAAAAATATATATGAAAACCATATAAATTCATATCTTCTCTATATAAATCCTCAGAATTACAACCCACTGCACAATGCGCTTTTTCCCAAAACTCAGACATACAACAGACACAAAAGTACATTCAAAAGCATTACAATATTACAACAGGCTCAGAGCATGTTCGATACTAAAAAATCAATGAATCTCTTCTCATAAACATCTAGCTAGCCTCATTTCTGATATCACGGCTTCCTTTTATAGATTTGTTTTCTCAGGAGTGTTGTCTCTTTCTGCAATGCTCCACTCGCTCGACTGACAAAACTACCTTGCACGCTTCTAGCACTTCCCTGCAATCCATGTAACCTTTGGGAATCGGGGCAATATTAACTGCCCTTCCAACTCATCTTTTTTCATCTCCACAATCCCTTATGTTGTTGGAAATAATCATTCAAGAGGATTTCTCGATGTTTATTTTCTTGATTCCGGTGAGCATATTCTTGATTTATGGAGCGCATCAAAATTGGGACCAGTGTGCATTCAATAATATTATAAGCCTATTGTGCACTGTCAAAACTCGGTCCATCATGCACTCTTTGTCATTCCTTGTGCATTTCCTTAGGCACATGCAAAACTATGGAATGAGCGTCCACAACTTCATTTGTGATTGTGTGCAAAACTAAACCCAAAACTTTGGGTGCCAACAAGACCCCACCAATATTATTTGGCTCTCTCTCGAGACAAGTGTTGTAAGTTTTGAAGGTGGACAGTTTGAGTAAGAGAAAATCATCATTCTGTAAAACAAGTTGCGCTTACGGTCGATCCCGAGTAAGTGAAAATATTTATGTAGGTTTTAGTTGTAACTCAACTCGAGTCCAAGAATGAATTTAGCAGGTCGCATGGTGAAGGATGGATTTGTAGTGCATGTGGCCATATGCGCACCCTATAACATTCATTGGTGTCTGTGGAGGGGAATATGGGATCTATTTAAATCCCACCAGCAAACATCGACCACTAAAGAAAAGTGAGGCTCATATAATTATTTTTGGCATTGGATAACTTGCTGCTAGTAAAATAGACCAAATGATCGATGTTTCCTTCCCCTGGTTATGCAAGAATGGAACCCACTGCAATGGACGAAGCATCAACGTGGACATGGAAGAGATTCATGTTGGTTTGATGCGCTCTTTGTAGTGAAAGTCAAAGGTCAAGGTGGATCGACCAGGTAAAGTCGAAGTCGAAGAAATCAACAATGAGTTGAAGGTCAAGGTGGATTGACCGGGTAAAGTCAAAGTCGAAGGAATCGACAACAAGTCTAAGAGGTGAACCAATAAGATTTTGACAAGAGGGAAAATGGAAACCGACTAAAGAATGAATGGAGGTTGACAAGTAAACTAACTTAGAGTAGACTGTAACAAAATCCTGAGATTCGCAAGATTTGTAGCCAATGATCTGCGAGGATCTATAACCATTTTTCGACACCTTTCTTTAGGGTTTTACCTACTTTAAAGCTTATAAATAAGGCATGTTTTAATGATGTAAAATCTAATCATATAGAGAAATTGTTTTATAGGTTGTTGGTCATGTAAATGTAAGTTGAATTGGCTACAGGGTTTTTCTTGTGTAAAGAAATAAGGTATGATGTTGATTATGTCTTAGGTGTAGACCAAGGTTAGGCATGCAACCTTTTATTCTAAAGGAATAATACAAAAATAAAGAAAAACGCTCAAGGAATGTTGGTTTTCCCAATTAGGTTTCCAGGGTAAAATATCTTTGTATCATGTGTTTGCTTTTTCATTTACTTTCTTGATTAAATATTTCTTCATCTCTTATGATAGGTTTAGTGTGGAAGTGTTCCTCATTTCCTAACATGTGGTATCAAAGATTGGTTTAAAAACCTTGTATCTAAGCTAAACCCTAAGTACAATAAGATTTGTAGGTCGAAAATATTTACAAATTGTGCTTAAAGAATGGTGAGTAGCTCAAAAATAGAGATCGAAAAATTCAATGGCCAGAATTTTGAGCTTTGGAAGCTTAAAATTGAAGATCTCCTTGTAGATAAAAAACAATGGGAAACAGTCTGTCTAGGTACCATTTCAATAGGTATGCAAAGGGAAGAATGGGAGAAACTCAAGAGAAGGGAAAGGAGTATGATTCGACTTTGTCTTGCAGATTCAGTATTGTTGAATGTCTCAGGTGAATATTTGGCCAAGAAACTGTGGGACAAGTTGGGGAGCTTGTACCAGTCAAAATCCCTAGTAAATAAATTGTTCCTTAGGAATATTTTTTATCTTTTGAAGATGAGTGAGGGAATTTTGGTGACTAAGCATTTAAATGTGTTTAACGCCATTATAATCCAGTTATCTTTTATGGATATTAAAATCACTAAGGAGGAGAAATGTGTTAGCCTATTATGTTCTTTTCCAGACTCCTGGGATAACTTAGTCGTGGCTATAAGAATTAATTCAACCACATTAGTGCTAGAAGACGTGATTGTATATCTATTGTCAGAAGAAATGAGAAGGCATAACATGGAAGGATCAACCAAATATGCATTAGTGGTGAGAGGTCGATTGACCGACAGAGATAAAGGAAAATTCTCCAGTAGAAAGTCTAAATTGAAGGGTAGATATAAATCCCAGTTCAATTAACAACAATAAGATGTTGGAAATGTGGTAAATCTAGGCATTACAAAAAGGACTACAAGTCTGAGGAAACAAAATCCAATATAGGATCCGATGAGAAGCAGTCGATTGAGAGAAAGATGACTCTGAATAAGGGAGGTGATTTGTACTTGGCGTCGACCAGTACACAGTCAGATCAAGATGTTTGGATGATCGAATCGGGATCATCATATCATATGACACTACATAGAGAAAGGTTCTATGAATATGAATGATATGACGGAGGAGATGTATTCTTGGGAGACGAATCGATAACCAAAATTATCAGACGAGGAAGATTTCGACTGACACTGCAAGATGGGACGAGTAGAACCCTTCCAGGTGTGGTACACATTCCAGGTTTGGAAAGAAACATGAAATATGTCAGCAAGATGAGTGATGGAGGGGTGCACACTCTATTTCAGAAGGATACGTACAAGATGGTCAGAGGTTTGGTGGTCTTAATGAAGTATTTCGTATTGGAACCCTATACAAGTTAGTAGGGAATGTCGACTCGACTAGATGCAACACCATCATTGTTCCTAAATTTGAATTGACTCGACCAAATCGGGATTATTCGATTCAATCTAAATCAACAAGACGACTTGACCATGATATGGTAGAGAGGATGGGACATATTGGAGAAAAAGGACTTCAAGCTATGCATAACAAAGGTATGGTCGAAGATTTTCCTAATGTAATTTAGAATTCGATTTTTGTGAACATTGTATATATGGAAAACAAAGTCGGGTGAGGTTCCCATATAGAGCGACAAGGGCACAAGGGATTCTAGAATCGATTCATAGTGATGTGCTTGGCACTGTTTCAGTGCCTTCACTTGGTGGATCATTGTATTATGTCTTCTTCATAGATGATTTTTCTAGGAAGACATGGATATATTTCATGAGGAAGAAAACAAAGGTTTTTGAGAAATTCAAAGAGTTTAAATATCTTGTAGAAAACTAGAAAGATAAGAAGATTAAGGTGTTGAGAACTAATAACAGTGGTGAATTCTGTGGAAAAGAATTTGATCATTTTTGCAAGTAGTATGGCATAGCATGCCAAAATACCACACCATATACCTCATATAAAAATGGATTTGTTGAGATAATGAACAGAACATTGATGGAAAATTCAAGGAGCATGCTTAGTGGTGTTGGGATCACACAAGAATTTTGGGCAGAGGCAGTCGACATTGTAAAATATCTAGTGAATATGTCTCCTTCATTGATGTTAGTCGACATGAATCAACATGAGGTATGGTCTGGTAAGAAGCCTTCGGTTTCCCACATCAAAATATTTTGTTATGATTCATTTATGCACGTTCCCAAGGAAACGAGGAGCAAGCTAGACAAGAAGGAATTCAAGTGTATTTTCATTGGATACAAAGAAGGAATGAAATGATATAAGATATGGGATCTTGCATCAAGGAAAATGGTGTACAATCGAGATGTGTTCTTCATAGAAGTTGAAAGGAAGTTTGAGTCTGAAGTGATGGTTAAAAAGAGAATAATCCAGATAAGGTGTGGTTTGAACTAAGGAATGAAGAAGTTGATTCAGATGAGTCGGTTGAATCAAATGAAAAGGTGGAACAACCGACCTTGATTGTAAGGAGGTTAGAATGAGTAAGAAAATCAGTCAAAAGGTATAGTCCAGCTAAATTTTGTTATGCATTTGCGTTAACTTCCACTAACGAAGATCCCAAGTCAGTCGACCCAACCAAGGGTAAAATCTAGAAGGACACCATGGTTCAAGAGATGTAATCCTTGCATAATAATGAGACATGTGATTTAGTCGACCACCTAGTGGAAGAAAGCTCGTTGGTAGAAAGTGGGTATTCAAGAAGAAAATGAATGTCGTAGTACAAGTCGAGAAATTCAAATCTCAACTGGTAGCGAAAGGATATTCCCAAGTCGAAGGAGTCAACTTCAGTGATATTTTTTCCCCTGTTGAAAAATTAACTTCCATTAGAGTACTAATGTCTCTAGCTGTAGAATTTGACTTGGAAATATAACAAATGTATGTAAAGACAACATTCCTACATGGGGACTTGAAAGAAGAAATCTACATGAAATAGCCTAAAGGATTTGTAGTAAGGGGAAAGAAATATTTGGTGTGCAAATTGAAATGATCCCCTTATGGTATAAATCAATCACCAAGGATGTGGTACCAAAAGTTCAATGCATACATCCTTAGTTTGGGATTTCTGAGAGGTAAATTTGATCACTGTGTATATTCCAAAGAAGAAGGTGGGTGTCTCATATATGTAGCATTTTATGTCGATGACATTTTGTTGATTGGAAATAACATGAATCCAATAAAAGAGGTGAAGAAGAAACTATCCTCCAAGTTCGACATGAAGGATCTTGGTGCAAGGAACTTAATTCTAGGAATGGAGATCAAGCGAGATTGAGAAAATAGAAAGCTCCGGTTGAACCAGAAGAAGTATATTGAAACATTCTTGAAAGGTTTCAACATTCAGTATTGAAAACCTGTGAAGGTTCCAATTCCCATGGGAGCAAGGCTAACTGTTGAACAATTCCCAAAGACACAGGAGGAAATAGAGGATATGGCATGTGTTCCCTATGCAAGTTTTTTCGGTAGTCTAATGTATGCGATGGTCTGCACTTGACCAAAAACTTCCCATGCAGTGGGAGTGTTGAGTAGATACATGTTGACACCTGGAGAGGAGCACTGGACAATTTTCAAGAGAGTATTCAATTATTTGTGTGGAAAACAATACTATGTTATATGTTATCATGGAAAACCTGGAGGTGATAGTGAATTAAATGTACATTGCTTTGTCAACATTGACTGGGCTGGAGATCTAGATCATTGAAGGTCGACCAGTGGATATGTGTTCAAGATGTTCAGTGGAGCAATCAACTGGATGAGTAAGCGACAAGTGGTCGTAGCCTTGTCAACAATAAAAGTTGAATACATGACAGCCACTCATGGAAGCAAAGAAGCAATATGGCTGCAAAGGTTGTGTACAAGAATTGGGTTTGAGCGGAGAGATATGAAGATAAGTTGTGATAGTCAAAGTGAAATATTTCTGGAAAAGAACCAAGCTTATCATTCCAAGACTAAGAAAATTAATGTACAATACAATTTCGTGAGAGACATGGTGGAAAGAAACAAGGTGTTGTTGGAGAAAGTAAACACGCTGGAAAACATAATAGACTCTTTGACCAAGTCTATGAGTGTTGTGAAGCTATCTTGGTGTAGAGAAGCAATGGGCATTGTTTCCTTGTGTCAGTGAACGAGATTTAATAAATCTCTCGGTTTCAGCAAATAAGACAACAAGTGGGAGAATATTAGGTTGTTATATTCTTTTCATTGAAAGTCGAAGGTTGAGGTGGATTGATTGGGTAAATTCGAAGTTGAATAAATAAACAACAAGTTGAAGGTTGAGGTGGATCGACCAGGTAAATTCAAATTCTAAGGAATCGAAAGCAATTCGAAGAGGTCAATCGACAAGAGGTCAATAGGCGGGCGAATGGAAACCAACTGATGATCGAATGGAGGTCAACTGGTCAACTGACTTAGAGTCGACTGTAATAGAATCTAGAGATTCACAAGATTTGTATCCAATGATCTATGAGGACTTGTAATCATTTTTGGGCGCCTTTATTTAGGGTTTTACCTACTATAAATTTTATAAATAAGGCATGTTGTAATGTTGTAAAAGCTAATCATATAGAGAAATTTTTTTATAGGTTGTTGATCATGTATATGTAAGTTGAATTGGCTACAGAGTTGTTCTTGTGTAAAGAAAGAAGGTATGATGTCAATTGTGTCTTAGGTTTAAACCAAGGCTAGGTATGTAACCTTTTATTCTAAAGGAATAACACAACAACAGAGAAAAATTCTCAAGGAATTTTGGTTTTCCCAGTTGAGTTTCCAGGGAAAAATATTTGTGTATTGTGTGTTTGCTTTGTCATTTAATTTCTTGATTAAATATTTATTCCTCTCTTCTTCTAGATTTAGTGTGGAAGTGTTGTTCATTTCCTAACACTTCGACCAATCACAAAAATCCAAAATGGGCACAGTAACCAATTTTTATTTGAAGGTATCCAAGGCTTGCTGAAATTTTGGTGTCCACTCATACTTAGTATCCTTGCGCAACATTGTTTCCAATGGAACCGCAATCTGGGCATATTTTTGGATGAACCGTTGGTAGTAACCTATATGAGCCAATGTTGCATGCATTTTGAAAATTGAAGTGGGGGGAACCATATATAAGATGGTAGCAATCTTAGTTGGGTCCACAAAAAATTCATCCTTGCACACGACGTGGCCCATAAATCTACCAAAGGATGTAAAAAATATGCATTTCTTCAAATTCAAAGATATTTGTAGTTGGTGACATCGATCCAGCATTAGTCGAAGATCTTGCATGTGTTCTTTTAAAAAAATAAACACAGTCCAACCGTCCAAGTATACTTCAAGGAATTTGTGGATAAATTCCTTGAAGGCTGTGACCACTATACGGGAAAAAACTGTAGGGGAATTTTTCAATACAAAGGGCATGAACGTGTACGCAAATGACCCCCACTTGGTATCAAAGGTAGTTTTGGCCTGATCTTCCTCTTTGATCCAAACTTTATGATATCTTGAGAAGCCATCTATGAATGGGTAGGCTTCTCGACAACCAACATTTTCCATCACCTCATATGTGAAGAGTGTCAGGAAAGGGTCATGGACACAAGATGCGTTGATACTCCTCAAATAAACATAGATGTGAATATCTCAAGTCTTCTTAGGTTGCAATACCATAGGACTAATCCAATCATACTCGTGTATAGGGACAATGATCTCGGCATCCAACATTTGATCTAGTTCGTTGCACACCTTTTCCTTGTTTTTGGGATTTAAGCAGTAAGGCCTCCTTTTGACCAGTTTGGCATCCAGTTTTAGTTGAATATTCATAGCTCGCAACGATCCTTCAATTCCTTTCATCTCAAAAAATCTATGAGGAAACAAGTCCTCATATTCCTTAAGGAGTTCAACAACCTGAGTGACCGTCTCCTTATCCCAATAATATCCAATAATGGTCATCTTGGGTGCTTCTTCAGTGCCAATATTGTACTTCTTGTTTTTGATCGGGCCATTATAGTCAGGTGTGGCCATCTCTATCTCCTTACCCTTTAGTTTGTGCTCTCCTTTTGACTCTTTGATATGGATTTCATGGGGGTAATCGTCATTAATATTGTCAAAATCAATCTTCCAGCAATGTACATTTTCTTTCAGTTTTTCCACCAGTTGATGGTATGAGAACACCACCTGGGGCAGTGTCCTTTGGATTTTGATGGAAAATAAAATCCATAATTCAATGGAGCACCTCTTGTTTAGATAGATATTCTACTGTGAAACTAAAGGTTGAATGAAACTAGGAACTCATATGGGTCCACTCAATTGTTTTCCTCCTGAAAGTACTATATTCTAGGGACCATGTCCATCGTGTGGAAAAAATGATGCACCCATTGACCTCGAGGGATACTTTTAGAGGTTCAACATTGTCCAACAAAAATAAATGTGTTCTTGAGGATCCTCAGTTTCCATGTATCAGCTGGCTAGTTAGAATTCAATGATGGGATAGAACCAAACTTTTATGAACTCATATACCTACACCTAGCTCTGAATATTCAAGCAATACATCACCCACCTCCATGCATGTGTCCCTTGAACCACTATATCCATGCCCTGAAGTCCTTTTTCTGAGGGAATAGTTTTATCCATCTGTATGAGGAACGTCTCCACTGGCCTTATCCCATCAAACCACGAGGCATCGCATATCTTAGACATGATCCATTACATTTCTTTTATTATCCTCATGCATATGAGAGTGAAAACTTCGTAGAGATTATTCTGCCACCTATCCATGACATCCTCAAAATATGTTTCATAAGACGTGACACTTCTCCAACTTAACTCTCCATCTACGGTGGGGTTGATGTAGTCCTCCCTGCGTCTTGTGATCTTATAAATTTTTTCAATGACTGAGACCTGTGCATCCTCATCCACGGGATCATTATATTGGTCACCTTTGTATGGATCTAGGGGTGTGACAATGCACATGGTGTTTGTTTCAATGGACATATTCCTCCTCTTCAATTTTAACACTACATTATTATCAAAGGCCTAGTCAATACCCAGTAATGCAGGATATTGATCAGATTAATTCATAATCTCTTTGACTTCAGAGAAATACTACAAAAGGGGGGAATCACGGGTGACCTTAGGAGGAAATTAGATGGAAATTAAGATGATGAAGGATGAATCCCCTATAGGTAAAATATGGAAATGAAGGGAGTCTTGAGAGGATGTCTTGTGGTTGAGGGAAGTTTTCAAAGGTCTTGAGTACCTACACCAAAGTGTTAGACCTACATGAGACAAGACAAATACAAGAGATACAAGCCAATATATTCAATGGAAAAGTAAGTGAAGCTTGTTGTCCTATATAGAAGAAGTAAAAAATGATATAAATCAGCAAATAAATGATAATCAAAGCTGCTAAATAAGTCACTAAAAGTCTAGTTAAAGATACAATACATAAGCTAGCATTGACTAGTATATCTCCAGTGAGATAAGACAAAACTTTAGCAACAATGTAAGGCTGTTAAATGTAGTTATTGAAGATATATTACAACAGTATTATGGCTGTATCAAACATGTGCTACAACAGAAAATTCCAACCATAAAAAAATACAAGTAAACCACCCAAAAGATTGACAACAACTAGTAGTTTATTATGGCATCTTTCAAGCAAATTCTGACAGTTGAAAAGAGAGTAAAAGTGAAATTTTTAGAGAAATTTGTTGCAGACCTAATGGCTGTAGCTTAAATTTATAACATAAATAAGATATCCTTGGGAAATCATTATGCCCTAGTGGCCTTAGCAAGTCTAAAGCACATAGAAAATATTCCAACTAAGACCATTTCAATATCTCATAAATTCACGTATACCAATGCAATGATTTTATTTCTCCAATGCAAGAGATTAGTTCCTAAATATATTTGGTTATGGAKTMTTTCAATGAATAATCTATTTATTCTACTTCCTTAGGGGTGTAATCCCTTTTACTCCCTAAGGAAAGCAAGACTAGCTAGGAGAAACTTAGGAGGGTGTAATCCCTTTTACTTCTCCTAGTAACCCTTTGTACAATAGATTATTCAAGACAATTATGATAGTATTAGTGGGGTTGTATGCCCTTATACTCCCCCATATATTATAAAATTAACCTTTCAACTAATAAAGAAGCAATAACAAAAAAAAGATTCCTTACCTAGTCCAACCATCAACAAGATAAACTCCTTTTTAACCAAGAAAATTCCAGCACAATGCAATAATTAGCCTCCAAGAGAGATAGTGCACCACTTCATTCCACAAGAAAATATATCAACCATATCATGAGAGAGAGAGAGAGAGAGAGAGAGAGAGAGAGAATGAATTTTCTCAAGAGGGGTGCAAATTCCATCCAAGTAGTCTTCTCCAAATGGGAGAGCTATGATAAAATGAAAAGGAAATTATCCTTATTTATACAAAATTTCTAAAAAGTGTTTGTCCAATTAAGTTAGGGTAAACCACAAAATAAGGGAGACATTTCCATTTATTTTTCCCCTTTACAATAGTAAATTTAAATTTAACTTAAAAATTGCTCATAAGAGACCCTAAATATGACGCCAATCCTCTCTAGGGTGATGTTTTATCACTTCTAGCAAGTTGTTTGAGCTTGGAGGTGAAATGTTGGGCCTCCAAAGGCCTCCCTCTCATCCAATATGGTTTCCTTCATCAAGCCAAGGATTCTCTCCATCAAAATGCCAAGTTTCAATCAATTCAACACCACTACCACCAACACCCTAGCCCTAGGGTGACATCAAGCCTCTCTAAAGTGTCGTTTTGACCTCCAAAGGAAAAACATTGGGCTTGTAGGGGATAGGTGAGATATTCCATGGTGTATTTCAAGCCTCCAAAGGTTGTAATCATAATCTGATGTGTAGGACATGGTATCCACCCTGTGGGCTTCATGCCCCAAGGAAGCCCAAGCTAGGCTTGTTCTTCCAAAATTGTCCACCAAGCAAGATCCTGCAAATAAAATGAATACGCCCTCTAAGGATCTCAAGTCACATGTATCATGATAAGTAAATCAAATCAATAAAAGAGTCACCTAAAAATGTGCATCAAAAACCACCTCATCAAATTAAACAAGTGCTCAAAGACCCTATGCAACTTGCCAAGTTTAGTTATGGGAGGGTTGACAAAGTGACCTATTGGGTGAATCATTCCCTAAGTCAAGGAGTGTTTCCCAAGTGGACCCCACTCCAAGACATGTGGAGAATATGGAGTGGATGGGGGAAATACTTTTGGGAATGGGATTCATGACATACAATGAATTGTATTATATCATTTATGGGTGCCTTTGTAGAGGGTGTGTTGCACCTTCATTTTCAATGCATCATTTTTTCCAAACCCATTTAATGTCATTAATTAATTAAGGTCCAGAACAACTGGGCACTCCCTATGGGGTAACATATAGATTTGGGGGAAGTACCAAAGTGTCACTTGAAGGGAGAGGTACACAGAGTACCATGGGCATAAATTATATCTTGTAATGCACTTGTGTAGATCCCTCAACAGGTGGGACATTTATGTGTGTGTGTGTGTGTGTGTGTGTGTTTGCTTTTGTAGGTCTTTGAATTTGTTTTAGGAGAAACATTTAATTATTATAAATACCTCTTTGGGGCGAGCATTTGGAAGGTTATGATTTGGATTTTATCTTTTTCCAACTACATTCCCTCTAGGCCTTCAACCCCTTCTTCCTATGAAATGAGGAACAATTCTTTCTTCGGCCAGTACACCGGAAAATACCAAAAGATAAGGGGATGAGGGGATGAAGTGTGGAAAGTGGAAATTATGATTGGGAATGGCATGATGAATTGTCAAGGGGACCTCTCGGTAGAATAACCATCCCTAAGGGTGACCACTTACTAGGGCACAATGTCAACCACCAAGGTGAAACAAGGAAAAGAGCATAACTTCCAAGAAGACGTTACATAATCAAAAGCAGCTTTAAATGAAACACACTCAAATTCCTTAAATATTTAAATGAAACTCACCATAATACCTGGATTGTACCTCATAGAGAAAGACCCAATGTCTTCTGGAAGCAAGATGATGTGGTGGATACCGTTGTGATGAATATGAGATTTGTGGTGGTGAGGCGGGTCTCTGTCTGTGCAAGTAGACGTTTTCAGCCATCTATATCTTGGTACTCCATGTTTGCAAACTGAAGGCCTCGAGACATCATCTCCTTAGTTATCCCTAGGAAATGGGGATAACATCTGGCTTCGACTTAGGGACATGTACTCATCGTAGAGTGCATGGAAACCTTAGCATCTCTCGGTTAGACCCATATCTGCATTGAAACATAAAAATGTAAAATCTAGGGTGGCTCTGCTCACACTTTTTCCATATAATCAAAATCAAAATTTCAAAATTAACAACTAATATAGAAAAGAAAAGAAAATGTGTTTTTCATATATATGGCGAAAAAAAATTGTAAATCAATAATGCAAGTAGAGAAAAATGAAAATCAAAGAGGAAATATAACTAAACTACCATGAGAAATCAATATGCAAATGCAAGAAAGAAAGATGACCTACCTACTTACCTGGGGCCTAGGCCCTGAAGAAGTCAAGTACCTTGAATGTAGGGTCATAGAAGAGACCCATCTACTAGTAATAACATCTTTCTTCCATCCAAGTATGTCAAATAGTATTTATCTTTCTCAGACTTCTTCTTGATGATTTAAGGGCCAAGCCAAGAGTCATCATCCTTATGATCATATTTAGGCTTTCCCTTCCTATTATCCCACATGAACGTAAGACTTCCTTCGTAGTATTTTATGTAAGGTATATTCTCGATGTAAGGGTATGAAGGAGGTTATGTGTTGACTGCATATTTAATGGATTTTTCATGTTCTTTGTTTTCTTTTTCTTCTTTCTTTAACATTTGGATGGACCCATGTTCTTTCCCTTGGAACTTCACAAGATTCTCCTTCTATACATTTTTCCTTGGAAATAGTGTATCTATATAATCCTCCTTCATAAAAGGAAGGCCCCATGGGTCATATTTGATGATCTGGCGGGGTACATTAAAGTCACACTCACTAGTGTAGTCAGGATTGTTGAGATCCATCACATGCTTCTCATCCCTCTCCCAACTATATAGAATCTCAAAAGTGACACCCCCCCAAGGTAATATGTGCGTGGATGAGATCCATACTGAGGAAACCCCCAAGAGCAATGGACCATCTTTTTTGTAGAATCATTCTCCAAGCATTTGGAAAATCAATCACCACTATGTTCATAATGAGGCTGATATGAGGAAAATCAATCAAGTAAACTTCAACATTTTCACACAGCCCATAAACATTGACCTTCTTGGAATCAATACATAGACACTTCCATAAGGTCGAGTCATCTTCAAACCAATTTGTTCCATCACTTTCAAGGACATTACATTTGTTGAGGCTCTGGAGTCCATCATACAATTGTTCAAATGGAGACCATTTACCCCCAAAGAGAGATAGAAGGGAGGGTTATTATCCCTTTGTTGATCAAGATACATGGTGTTTTATTGGAAGATCCTCTTTTTCGGCTGTTACTTTCAATAAATTCAAGACATCCTTCATCAGAGATAGGAACCGTCATATTTATCTTTCTGAACATGGCTAGCACATATATGTTCAACTGAATCTCGTCTTCTATTGAATTTAGTTTCAGAATCAATTCACAGATTGGAGGTGGAGTTGGTGGGACTACCTTCTCTATAAATGGAGGAGGAACTTCCACCTCTGGCTAAAGTAGAGTGGACAGTTGTAGTTGAGGAACTAAAGCCTTGTTTCTTCTTGTGTACGTCAAAACTTCCTTTTTTCTCAATTCCTTTCTTTGATACTCTGTTAAGTGATTTAACAGTCAGAGTCATCCTTCTCTATCTCCTCTTATTCTGACTTCATCAATTTGTTCCTGAGTAATTTATTCTTCTTAGAAGCTACAGATCATGTCCATGATGTTTATACCATCAGAGGATTCTTCATCACGTCGGGGACACTCATCCTCCCAATGAGGTTCTTGACATGGAGAACACCATGGTTTTTCTTCTGTGTTGATCATTTCAACTGATTTTAATGTGTTAGAAGATTTTGCCTCTTGCTGAGAATTCGACCTCCAACCTGTGGCATCCCTCTACTATATAGTAAACCAAGGTCTGGGGGTAGACTGATTTCTTTCCACAATGGTCAATCAGACCATAATTTGATTCTGAGCCTGAATAAACTGAGTACTCGTCTAGTCTATCTTTTGAGTCAAGAGAGAAATTGGATTTGGTGCACTTCTACTGGATGATTTATTCTTTGCTTCTTCTTGGCACGAGGATACTGAAAAGGATCAACCTTAGATTCAATAATATTCTCTTCAATATCTGTGCTATACTCTTTGGCTTTTGTCACGGTTTTGGGTTTCTTATCCTTTAGGATGAAACAAAATTTCCCATCGAAAGAATTCATATAAAGGAGATGAACAATTGCATCTGGTGGATGTAAATACGTCAAGATTTGGTTGTACAATTTGTCAAACTTGTTTTAAAAATATCTTATTGTTTCATTCTCTTTCTTCCTTATCTGATTGAACTAAGCTAAAAGCATTATGTTTTCCTTCTTTGTTGTCCATCTATTCTTGAACAACTTAGCAAAATCTTCATAACATGTTGTATGGTTATCAGGAAGGCACATGAACCATCTTTGGGCATATTCAATTAGTGATGAAGCTAGAAAACTTATTTCCACATTCTCATGTTCTACTTTTATGTTCTCCATATCTCATCCCATGGAATAGAGATGATCATTAGTTGTGATCACATTATTTCCTGAGAACTTTGGAATCCATTTGTGAGACTCTTTTGACATGGTATTGGGATATCCCAAGATGGTGGCCATGTTTAATGGTTTGTAGAGGTATTTTCCAAAAGGGTGAGCCATTGGAGCAAGGAGAAGGTTACCTTGGAATAGCATTTTGACAACGAGAGGATTGAGAGGATGCCTTCTTCGATAAACCTTAGAAGGATTGAATCTCCCCAAGGGAAAAGTCATAAGGGAAGGTGGATTATGGGATTGTGGAGTCATCAGATGAGCTTGAAGAAAATGTCATCAAGGATGGAAGGGGAAATTACTTCAAGTGGAGTCGCTAGGAAAGCTAGGGGTAAAGGATTTGGGATAGGAGCTTGCCAAAGGATCGTCAAGGAACGAAAGAAGATTAAAAATCCTCCCCGACAGTGACGCCAAAATTTTATTGCACAAATTATAGGTTGGGGAAATCCTGATCCAATCCACAATATGGTGAGAACTATGGGAGATTCTACCCACTGTCACCTTAGATAAACCCTCCCCTCTCTTTAGGAGAAATCCTACACAAGGGAGGAATCTTGGGTGATCCTAGGGGGAAATGAGATGGAAAGTGAGGTGATGAAGGATGAAGCCCCTATACGTAAAATATGGGAATGAAGGGAGGCTTGAGAGGATGTCTTATGGTTGAGGGAAGTTCCCAAAGGTATTGAGTACTTGCACAAAAGTATTAGACATGCCATAGACAAGACAAATAGAAGAGATAAAATCCAATATATTCAATGGAAAATCAATTGAATTTTGTTTTCCTACATAGAAGCAGTAAACAATGATATAAATCAGAAAATAAATGATAATCAAAGCTGCTAAATAAGTCACTAAAAGTCTAGTTAAAGATACAAGAGATAAGGTAGCAATGACTAGTATATCTCCAGTGAGATAAGACAAGAATTTAAAAACAATGTAAGGATGTTAAATGTAGTTATTGAAAAGATATTACAATAGCCTTATGGCTATATAAAACATGTGCTACATCAGAAAATTCCAACCATAAAAAATTACAAGTAAACCGCCCAAAAGATTCACAACAACTAGTAGTTTATTGTGGCAGCTTTCAAGCAAATTCTGACAGTTGAAAAGAGAGTAAAAGTGAAAGTTTGAGAGAAATTTGATGCATCCCTAGTGGTTGTAGCTTAAATTTATATCATAAATAAGATATTCTCGGACAATCAAGACACCCTAGTGGCCTTAGCAAGCCTAAAGCACATAGAAAAGATTCTAACTAAGATATCTCCTAATTTCATGTATACCAATGCAATGATTTTATTTCTCCAATCCAAGATATTAGTGCCTAAATCTATTGGGTTATGGATTATTTCAATGAATAACATATTTATGCTACTTCCTTAGGGGTGTAATCCATTTTACTCCCTAGGGCAAGCAAGACTAGCTAGGAGAAAACTAGGAGGGTGTAATCCCTTTTACTTCTCCTAGTAACTCTTTGTACAATAG